>JAXLNO010001166.1:1146015-1200153 GCA_038087875.1 Malacoraja senta | reverse complement strand
TAGCTGTCAGGGGGGTGCTAGGAGGCTGCAAGGTGACTTGGATAGGTTGGGTGAGTAGGCAAATGCATGGCAGATGCAGTATAATGTGGATAAATGTGAGGTTATCCACTTTGGTGGCAAAAACAGGAAAGTAGACTGGTGGCCGATTAGGAAAAGGGGAGATGCAACGAGACCTGGGTGCCATGGTACACCAGTCATTGAAAGTAGGCATGCAGGTGCAGCAGGCAGTGAAGAAAGCAAATGGGATGTTAGCATTCATAGCAAACGAATTTGAGTATAGGAGCAGGGAGGTTCTACTGCAGTTGTACAGGGTCTTGGTGAGACCACACCTAGAGTATTGCGTACAGTTTTGGTCTCCAAACCTGAGGATAGACATTTTAGCCATAGAGGGAGTACAGAGAAGGTTCACCAGACTGATTCATGGGATGTCAGGACTTTCATATGAAGAAAGACTGGATAGACTTGGCTTATACTCGCTAGAATTTAGAAGATTGAAGGGGGATCTTATAGAAACTCTCAAAATTCTTAAGGGGTTGGACAGGCTAGATGCAGGAAGATTGTTCCCGATGTTGCGGAAGTCCAGAACAAGGGGTCACTGTTTAAGAATAAGGGGGAAGTCTTTTTGAACCGAGATGAGAAAATCATTTTTCACACAGAGTGAGGTGAATCTGCGGAATTCTCTGCCACAGAAGTTAGTTGATGCAAGTTCATTGGCTATATTTAAGAGGGATTTAGATGTGGCCCTTGTGGCTAAAGGGATCAGGGAGTATGCAGAGAAGGCAGATACAGGATACTGAGTTGGATGATCAGCCATGATCATATTGAATGGCGGTGCAGGCTCGAAGGGCCGAATGGCATACTCCTGCTCCTATTGTCTATGTTTCTGTGAAAGAGATAGAGAGAGACACACAGAGGGAGCGAGGCAGCGAGAGAGAGAGAGACGGAGAGAGCAACAGTGAGAAAGAGAGAGACAGGCAGAGAGGGAGAGACAGGCAGAGAGAGAGGGAGACAGAGTGAGAGAGAGGGGGAAGAGAGAGCGAGAGAGAGAGACAGAGTGAGAGAGACAGGCAGAGAGTGAGAGAGACAGGCAGAGAGTAACAGAGAGAGATATACAGAGACAGGAAGAGTGAGAAAGAGAGAGTGAGACAGCAGGGAGAGAGAAAGAGAGAAGCATACATACAGAGAGACGGAGACAGTGAGAGAGAGAGAGACAGAAACAGAGAGAGACACGGAGAAAGGGAGAGGGAGAGCGAGAGAGAGACAGTGAGAGAGACGGAGAGAGATACACAGAGAGACACAGAGAGAGACAGAGATACAGAGAGAGACAGAGAAGCAGAGTGAGACCGAGAGAGAGACAGACAGAGAGGGAGAGAGATACAGACAGAGGGAGAAAGGAAGAGAGAGTCAGAGACAGAGTGACAAGACAGAGAGAGAGGGAGAGAGAGACAGCGAGAGAGATACAGAGAGAGAGACAGAGAGAGAGAGGGGGAGAGATAGAAAGAGACGGGGAAAACAGAGAGAGAGATGCAGAGGGAGACAGGCAGAGAGAGAGGGGGAGATAGAGCGAGACACAGAGAGGGGGAGAGAGCGAGGGAGAGATTGAGAGAGAGACAGACAGAGAGATACAGAGACAGAGAGAGATAGACAGAGAAGGAGAGAGAAAGAGAGAAGCAGACATACAGATACAGAGAGAGAGAGAGAGAGAGAGAGGCAGAGAGAGACACACAGAAACTGAGAGAGATAGAGACAGAGAGGCAGTGAGAGAGAGAGAGGGAGAGACAGTCAGAGAGAGGGGGGGATAAAGAAAGTGGCAGGCACGGAGGGGAGGGAGAGAGATACAGTTACAGAGAGAGAAACAGATAGGAAGAGTGGGAGAGTGAGACACACACACAAACAGAGAGGGAGAGAGAGAAGTACAGAGTCGGGGAGAGGGAGAGAGAGAGCGAGAGAGAGAGAGGCAGAGATAGACAGAGTGAGAGGGAGACAGAGAGGGAGAGAGGGATGCAGATACAGTGAGAGAGGGGGAGAGAGACAGACACAGGGAGCGAGAGAGACAGGCAAAGAGAGATAGAGATAGACAGGGAGAGAGAAAGAGAGAGACATACAGAGAGAGAGACAGAGGGGGGAAGAGATACAGACACAGAGGGAGAGAGACAGCAAGAGAGATATAGATACAGAGACACAGATACAGAGAGAGAGACTGACAGAGAGAGAGTGAGAAAGATAGAGAGATTGATAGTGAGAGAGAAGAGACGGAGAGGGAGAAAGAGAGAAACAGACAAACAGTGACAGAGAGAGACAGAAACAGAGGGAGAGACAGTGAGACAAGAGAGATAGACAGAGAGAGGTAAAGAGAGATGGCGAAAGAGAGAGGGAGACAGACAGAGAGAGAGAGAGAGACAGAGAGACAGAGAGAGGGTAAGAGAGAGACAGAGAGAGGGGGGGAGAGAGTCACACACTGAGGGGGAGAGAGTGAGAGAGAGACAGTGAGCGAGAGTGACAGAGAGAGAGAGAGAGAGAGAGGGGCTGACAGAGAGTGACAGAGAGAGACACACATAGAGAGAAATACAGACAGGGAGAGAGTCACAGAGAGGGAGAGAGAAGCAGACAAACAGCGAGTCAGCTAGAGAGGCAGAGAAAGAGAGGGAGAGAGAAACAGAGAGGGGGCGATGGGGGGAGAAAGAAAGGGAGTAGCAGACGCAGAAGGAGAGAGAGATACAGATACACAGTGAGAGAGAACGAGATAGACAGACACAGAGGGAGAGAGAGAGAGGCAGAGAGAAGGACAGTGAGAGACAGAGAGGTACAGAGAGAGAGAGAGAGAGAGACGGAGAGGGTCAGCGAGAGACAGATAGAAACAAAAAGAGAGACAGTGAGAGATAGAGACAGTGAGAAAGAGAGAAAGGGTGTGAGAGAGAGACAGAGAGAGAGGGAAGAGACAGAGAGAAAGGCAGAGAGAGAGACAGTGAGAGAGACAGACAGAGAGTAACAGAGAGAGACAGAGATAGAGAGAAATAGAGAGTAACAGAGAGGGAGACACAGAGAGAGAGAGAGAGAGAGAGAGAAAGAGTGAGAGAGCAGGGAGATAAAAAGAGAGAAGCAGACATACAGAGACAGAGACAGTGAGAGTGAGAGAGGTAGAGACAGAGAGCGACAGACACAGAGAGACAGTCAGAGAGAGAGAGCCACACACACACACACAGACAGAGATATGTAGTGAGAGGGGGGAGAGAGAGACAGAGAGGGAGAGAGAGACATAGGGAGAGATACGGAGAGAGAGAGAGGAGTCAGAGAGAGACAAGACAGAGAGAGAGAGACAGAGAGAGAGAGAAGAGGGAGAGGGAGTGGGACAGACACAGAGGGAGAGAGAGACAGAGAGAGAGAGAAACAGACAGAGGGGGATAGAGACAAGAGAGGGGGGAGAGGGAGAGACATAGAGAGAAGGAGAGAGAGGAGAGAGAGACAGAGGCAGAGGGGGGAGCGAGCGAGACACAGAGGAGGAGAGAGAAAGAGACAGAGAGAGTGACATAGAGAGATAGACAGATGGAGAGACAGAGAGAGACAGGGAAAGACAGAGAGAGAGAGACAGGGACGGTGAGAAAGAGACAGACAGAGAGAGGGAGAGAGAAACAGAGAGAGACAACGAGATACAGAGAGAGAGACAGCAAGAGAGCGAGTGACAGGGTGAGACAGACAGGGAGACTGACACAGAAGGAGAGACAGGCAGAGAGAGATCGAGAGAGGGAGAGAAGAAGAGAGAGACAGACATACAGAGATAGAGAGGAGAGAGAGACAGAGGGGGACAGAAACAGCGAGAGAGATACACATACAGAGAGAGAGGGAGAGAGAGATACAGAGTGAGACCGAGAGAGAGAGAGAAAGAGAGAGAGACAGATAGGGAGAGAGATACAGACAGAGAGGGACATACAGAGATAGAGGGAGAGAGAGTCAGAGAGAGCAAGAGACAAGACAGAGAGGGAGGGAGAGAGAGAGATACAAATGCACAGAGAGAGCGAGAGAGATGGAGAGAGAGAGAGATAGAGACAAAGAAAGAGACAGACGGGTGGGGGGATAGTGACAGAGAGAGGGGGAGGGAGAGCGCCAGAGAGACAAAGAGACAGAGAGAGAGACAGCGAGAGAGAGAGGGGGGAGAGAGACACAGGGGGAGTGAGAGAGAGACAGAGACAGACAGAGAGAGAGAGAGAGACAGATGGAGAGACAGCGAGAGAGAGAGAGACAGGGAGGGACAGAGTGAGCAAGAAAGAGATAGTGACAGAGGGACAGAGGGAGAGACAAAGAGAGAAGCAGACATACAGTGAGACAGAGAGAGAGAAACAGAAACATAGAAAATAGGTGCAGGAGTAGGCCATTCGGCCCTTCGAGCCTGCACCGCCATTCAATATGACCATGGCTGATCATCCAACTCAGTATCCTGTACCTGCCTTCTCTCCATACCCCCTGATCCCTTTAGCCACAAGGGCCACATCTAACGCCCTCTTAAATATAGCCAATGAACTGGCCTCAACTACTTTATGTGGCAGAGAATTCCAGAGATTCACCACTCTCTGTGAAAAATATTTTCCTTATCTCGGTCCTAAAAGATTTTCTCCTTATCCTTAATCTGTGACCCATTGTTCTGGACTTCCCCAACATCAGGAACAATCTTCCTGCATCTAGCCTATCCAACCCCTTAAGAATTTTGTAAGTTTCTATAAGATCCCCCCCTCAATCTTCTAAATTCTAGGGAGTACAAACCGAGTCTATCCAGTCTTTCTTCATATGAAAGTCCTGACATCTCAAGAATCAGTCTGGTGAACCTTCTGTGTACTCCCTCTATGGCAAGAATGTCTTTCCTCAGATTAGGAGACCAAAACAACGCAATACTCCAGGTGTGGTCTCACCAAGACCCTGTACAACTGCAGTAGAACCTCCCTGCTCCTATACTCAAATCCATTTGCTATGAAAGAGAGAGGGGGAGAGAAAGAAAAAGAGTGACAGGCACAGAGGGAGAAAGAGACAGAGATACAGATACAGAGAGAGAGGGACAGTGAGAGATATAGACAGACAGAGAGAGACAGCGAGAGACACAGAGAAACACAGAGAGAAAGAGAGAGACAGAGGGAGGGAGAGAGAGACAGCGAGAGAGTGAGAGAGACAGAGAGCGAGAAAGAGAGGGAGACAGAATGGGAGAGAGATACAGAGACAGAGAGAGACAGACAAAGATTTTCAGAGAGAGACAGGGAGAGAGAGAGTGAGAGACGGGGAGAGAGAGACAGCAATAGAGAGATAGAGACGGAGAGGGAGAGACTGAGAAGGAGACAGAGAGAGTGGGGGACAGAGAGAGAGAGAGGGAGAGAGAGAGAGATACAGAGGGAGGGACAGACAGAGAGAGGGAGACACAGAGAGAGACAGAGAGAGGGGAGCGAGAGAGACACACAGAGGGGGGGAGAGAGACATACAGAGAGAGAGAGAGAGGGGGCATGAGAGACAGAGTGGGAGAGAGATACAGACAGAAAGATACAGAGACAGACAGACAGAGAGAGAGGGGGAATGAGAGTGACAGAGTGCGAGAGAGATACACAGAGAAAGATACACAGACAGAGAGAGAGACAGAGGGAGACAGAAAGGAAGCAGACAGACAGAGAGAGAGAGAGAGAGGGACAGACAGAGAAAGAGAGACAGAGAGAAAGGCAGATAGCGAGAGATACAAAGAGAAACAGAGAGAGACAGTGAGAGAGAGACAGCGAGGGAGTGAGACGGGGGGAAACAGAGTGACACAGAGGGAGAGGGACAGAGAAAGAGAAAGACAGCAAGAGACAGATGGAAACAGAGAGAGAAAGAGAAAGAGAGACACAGTGGGAGAGGGGGAGAGGGATACAGAGACCGAGTGAGAGAGAGGGGAGGAGAGGGACAGTGGGAGATAGATACAGAGCGAGAGAGAGAGAGAGACAGACAGGGATACCCAGAGAGAGAGAATAAGAAAGTGGGAGATATACAGAGAGAGAGGTGGGGGAGAGAGAGTGAGAGGGACAGAGGGAGAGTGGGGGAGAGACAGAGAGAGACAGACACAGAGGAAGAGAGAGCGACAGAGAGAGAAAGCGGGGGAGAGACAGAGATGCACTCAAACAGAGAGAGAGAGAGATTGAGGGAGAGAGGTACAGTCAGGGAGAGGGAGACAGAGAGGGAGGCAGAGACAGAGAGAGAGACAGATTGAGGTACAGAGAGAGAGGAGGAGACAGAGGAAGACAGAGATACCATGAGAGAGAGAGACTGAGAGTGAGAGAAAGAGACATAGAGATAGATACAGAGAGATATAGAGAGAGGGAGAGAGGAAAAGAGATATACTGAGGGAGAGAGAAAAAGAGATATACTGAGGGAGGGAGAGAGAGATGGCGAGACAGAGAGACAGAATGAGAGGCAGAGAGAAACAGATAGTGAGAGTGACAGATAGAGAGAGTGAGAGAGAGAGAGACAGAAGGGCAAGAGAGAGAGACATGGAGGGAGAGGGAGAGACAGTGAGATGGAGACAACCCGGGAGAGAGAGTGCTGGAGTACCTCAGAGGGTCAGGCAGCATCAATGGAGAGAATGAATGCGTGACATTTTGGCTGGAGACCCTTCTTTGGTTTAGTTTAGTTTAGAGATGCAGCGCGGAACCAGGTCTTTCGGCCGGCGGAGTCCGCGCCGACTAGCGATCTCCCCGTACACTCACACTATCCTCGCACATTAGGGACAATTTAACAATTTTGCAGGGGTCGATTAATCCACAACCTTGAACGTCTTTGAAATATTGGAGGAAACCGGAGCACCCAGAGTAAAAACCCACGCAGGTCAAGGGAAGAACGTACAAACTCCACACGGACAGCACCCGTAGTCAGGATCGATCCCGGGTCTCTGGTGGTGAGGCAGCAACTGTACCGCTGCGCCACTGTGCCGCGCAGGATTACATAACGCCATAAACGCACCCAATGTGCTAGTAATGTCCTATTTGCCAGCTCGTTGACCCTCTGTGTTCCCCTCCTGCAGGGTTTAGGAGCCGTTGCTGTGGACGGAGAGACGGGGACGTGAGCGGCCATTGAGGGCAGCCTGGGTGCCGGTGAGCCCTCCCCCCCCCTCCCCCCACCATCTACTCGGTGTGCGGGCTGAGCTTCGAGGGGCTGCGCTTCGATGGAGGACCACATGACGGGGCACAACAAGGAGAAGCGTTATGAGTGTAACGTGTGTGGCAAGGCCTGGCAGAAGCCGTGCCTGCCGGAGATCCACCGGCGGGTGCACACGGAAGAACGCCCCTTCGACTGCTCGGAGTGCGGCAAGAGCTTCACCTGCTACAACAGCCTGCAGGAGCACAACCGCGTGCACTCCAGCGAAAGGCCCTTCACCTGCTCCGACTGCAGCAAGAGCTTCAAGACGGCGAATGAGCTGAAGATCCACCGGCGGGTGCACACGGGTGAGAAGCCCTATTGCTGCTCCACCTGCGGCAAGAGTTTTACCCAGTCATCGGCGTTGGGGGAGCTCCGGCGGGTGCACAGAAGTGAGCGGCCCTTCACCTGCTCCAACTGAGGCAAAGGCTTCAAGTCGTCCAACCAACTGAAGGTGCACAGGCGCCTGCACACCGGGAAATGGCCCTACACCTGTGCCGAATGCGGGAAGGGCTTCACCCAGTCCCATAACCTGCTGTTGCAACAGTGCACCCACATCGGGAGCGCCCCTTCACCTGCGCCCAGAGCGGCAAGGGCATCACCGGCTCCACTAGGCTGCATTCCCACCTGCGGACCCACACCGGGGAGCACCCCTACACCTGTGCCCAAAGCGGCAAGGGCTTCACCCAGTCCGGCATCCTGCTGGAGCACCAGCGCACCCACACCGGTGAGCGCCCCTACACCTGTGTCCAGTGCGGGAAGGGCTTCACCCGCTGCAGCATCATGCTGTTGCACCAGCGCACCCACACTGGCGAGCATCCCTACACCTGCGCCCAGTGCGGCAAGGGCTTCACCAGCTCCTCCAAGCTGCTGTACCACCAGCGGGGGCACACCGGCGAGCGTCCCTTTACCCGCGCCCAGTGTGGCAAGCACTTCACCCAGGCTAGTCACCTGGTGGTGCACCAGCGAACCCACACCGGCGAGCGTCCCTTCACCTGCGCCCAGTGCGGCAAGCGCTTCACCAGTTCTGGCAACCTGCTGTCCCACCAGCGCACCCACACTGGCGAATGCCCCTTCACTTGCGTCCAGTGTGGCAAGGGCTTCGCCCAGTCTAGTCACCTGCTGGTGCACCAGCGCACCCACACCGGCGAGCATCCCTACATCTGTACCCAGTGCGGCTAGGGCTGCACCCGCTCCACCAGGCTGCTGCAGCACCAGCGCACCCACACCGGCGAGCGTCTCTGCTCCTGCTCCCAGTGCGGCAAGGGCTTCACCCGCACCTCCCATCTGCTGTCCCACCAACAGGTGCACGCCGGCGACTGTCCCGTCCCCGTGTGTGGAGAGCACTTTGCAATGGCCTCCCACGCCCTGTCTCACCAGCGCGTGCACACCAGTGGCCAGCCCTACGACTGCCCGTACTGTGGTGAAGAGTTTGACAGCTCATGGGGATTGCGGCAGCACTGGCGGACCCACGCAAGCGAGCAGTTGCTCCCACAGTGACAAGAGATCATTGGGGCTGTGGGAGCACCAGCGGCTACACACCGGAGAGAGGGCCTTTCCGTGCGCTGAGTGTGGCAAGGGTTTCACCCGCATGTCCAGCCTATGGCAGCACCGGCGTACCCACAATGGTGAGCGTCCCTTCCCCTGCCCGTCCTGTGGTAAGGGCTTCACCCGCCTTGACCACCTGCTGGAGCACCGGCGAGTCCACACCGGCCAGCGCCCCTTCACCTGCCCGCTGTGTGGCAAGGCCTTTGCCCGCTCCTCCAGCCTGCTGGCACACCGCCACGTGGATAGATAGGCGCTGTTTATGTAGACACAAAATGCTGGAAGGAATGGGTAACGTTTCGGGTTTCTCTAGTCACCCATTCCGTCTCTTATGAGATGCTGCCTGTCCCACTGAGTTACTCCAGCATTTTGTGTCCTTATTTGTCAACCAGCATCTGCAGTTCCTTGTTTTTAAACCATTCTGGTTAACCATCTCTGTACAATCCCCAAAGCCTCCACATCAGTCCTGTAATGGAGTGACCAGAACTGTATGCAATACTCCAAATGCTACCTGACCAATGTCCCTTAAAGCTGCACGTTTACATTCCACTCTCTCCTCCTCGCACAACCCACTCCCCCCCACTCGTACACAAATTCTCTCCACTCCACGCTCTCGTGCCCCCCTCCTCTCACTCACACACTCCCTCTCTCGCTCCCTGTCTCTCACACACTCTCTCTCTCGCTCCCTGTCTCTCCCCCACCTCCTCTCTCTGTCCCTCTCACTCTCTACAAACACTCCCTCTCTCTGACACACCCGCTCCCTCTATCTCTTGTTCTCTCTCTCTCTCTCGCACACACCCCTCTCTCTGTCCCCCTCTAATAGAAACATAGGTCATAGAAAATATGTGCAGGAGTAGGCCATTCGGCCCTTCGAGCCTGCACCGCCATTCAGTATGATCATGGTTGATCATCCAACTCAGTATCCTGTACCTGCCTTCTCTCCGTACCCCCTGATCCCTTCAGCCACGAGGGCCACATCTAATTCCCTCTTAAATATAGCCAATGAACTGGCCTCAACTACCTTCTGTGGCAGAGAGTTCCAGACATTCACCACTCTGTGTGAAAAATGTTTTTCTCATCTCGGTCCTAAAGTATTTCCCATCTATCGTTAAACTGACCCCTTGTCCTGGACTTCCCCAACATCGGGAACAATCTTCTTTATCATCTAGCCTGTCCAACCCCCAAAGAATTTTGTACGTTTCTATAAGATCCCCCCTCAATCTTCTAAATTCTAGCGAGTACAAGCCAAGTCTATCCAGTCTACTTCATATGAAAGTCCTGACATCCCAGGAATCAGTCTGGTTAACCTTCTCTGTACTCCTTCTATGGCAAGAATGTATTTCCTCAGATTTGGAGACCAAAACTGTACGCAATACTCCAGGTGTGGTCTCACCAAGACCCAGTACAACTGCAGTAGAACCTCCCTGCTCCTATACTCCAATCCTTTTGCTATGAATGCTAACATACCATTCGCTTTCTTCACTGTCTGCATGCCTACTTTCAATGAATGGTGTACCATGACACCCAGGTCTCGTTGCATCTCCCCTTTTCCTAATCGGCCACCATTCAGGTAACAGTCTACCTTCCTGTTTTTGCCACCAAAGTGGATAACCTCACATTTATCCACAGTATACTGCATGCACATGCATTTGCCCACGCACCCAGCCTATCCATGTCACCTTGCAGTCTCCTAGCATCCTCCTCACAGCTAACACTGCCCCCCAGCTTCGTGTCATCCGCCAACTTGGAGAGGTTGCATTCAATTCCCTCGTCCAAATCATTAATATATATTGTAAATAGCTGGGGTCCCAGCACCGAGGCAGAGTCACTGGGGGAGACAGGGTCATCAGTCAGGGCCCAGTGTTACCCCGTGTGGTCATCGGTCAGTGCCCAGTGTTACCCCGTGTGGTCATCAGTCAGTGCCCTGTGTCACCCCATGTGTTCAGTCAGGGCCCAGTGGTACCCCATGTGGTCAGTCAGTGCCCAGTGTTACCCCGTATGGTCATCAGTCAGTGCCCAGTGTCACCCCGTGTGGTCATCAGTCGGCCCAGTGTCACCCCGTGTGGTCATCAGTCGGCCCAGTGTCACCCCGTGTGGTCATCAGTCAGTGCCCAGTGTTATCCCTGCGTGTTCATCAGTCAGGGACCAGTGTCACCCCGTGTGGTCATCAGTCAGTGCCCAGTGTCACCCCGTGTGGTCATCAGTCAGGGCCCAGTGTTACCCCGTGTGGTCATCAGTCGGCCCAGTGTCACCCATGTGGTCATCAGTCAGGGCCCAGTGTTACCACGTGTGGTCATCAGTCCGTGCCCAGTGTTACCCCGTGTGGTCATCAGTCAGTGCCCAGTGTCACCCCGTGTGGTCATCAGTAAGGGCCCAGTGTTACCCCGGGTGGTCATCAATCAGAGTCGGTGCCCCAGTGTCACCCCGTGTGGTGATCAGTCAGGGCCCAGTGTCACCGCGTGAGAGGAATAAGAGAGAGTCAGAGAGAGATTTTCGGAAGGCCTTTGATGAGGTGCTGCAAGTGAGGCTGCTAAACAGGATAGGAGCCCGTGGTATTAGAAGCAAGGAACTAACATGTAATAACGTTGGGCTGACTGACAGGAGACAAAGCGTGTAAATAAAGGATGCCTTTTCTGGTTGGCTGCAAGTGACGAATGGTGTCTCCATCTCTTCAATTGTTCCAGGGCCCGAGGGTGCTGGAGGTGAGGAACACAAAGAGTCAACAACCGGAGAGCCCAGCGGGACACCGTCCACTGCCCCAGAGGGAGAGACGTGTTCAGGTATCAGGTCTTGTGTGTGGTGGGGTCGTCAATCAGAGTCGGTGCCCAGTGTCACCCCGTGTGGTCATCAGTCGGTGCCCAGTGTCACCCCGTGTGTTCATCAGTCAGTGCCCAGTGTTACCCCGTGTGGTCATCAGTCTGCCCAGTGTCACCCCGTGTGGTCATCAGTCAGTGCCCAGTGTCACCCCGTATGGTTATCAGTCAGTGCCCATTGTCACCCCGTGTGGTCATCAGTCAGGGCCCAGTGTTACCCCGTTTGGTCATCAATCAGAGTCGGTGCCCCAGTTTCACCCCGTGTGGTCATTACAGGGCCCAGTGTTACCCCGTGTTGTCTTCAGTCAGGGCCCAGTGTCACCCCGTGTGGTCGTCTGTCAGAGACAGTGCCCAGTGTCACCCCGTGTGGATTTGAGTATGGGAGCAGGATTTGAGTATAGGAGCAGGGAGGTTCTACTGCAGTTGTACAGGGTCTTGGTGAGACCACAACTGGAGTATTGCGTACAGTTTTGGTCTCCTAATCTGGGGAAAGACATTCTTGCCATAGAGGGAGTACAGAGAAGGTTCACCAGACTGATTCCTGAAATGTCCGGACTTTCATAAGAAGAAAGACTGGAGAGACTCGGCTTGTACTCGCTAGAATTTAGAAGATTGAGGGGGGATCTTATAGAAACTTACAAAATTCTTAAGGGGTTGTACAGGCAAGATGCAGGAAGATTGTTCCCGATGTTGGGGAAGTCCAGAACAAGGGGTCACAGTTTAAGGATAAGGGTGAAATCTTTTAGGACCGAGATGAGAAAAACATTTTTCACACAGAGAGTGGTGAATCTGTGGAATTCTCTGCCACAGAAGGTAGTTGAGGTCAGTTCATTGGCTATATTTAAGAGGGAGTTAGATGTGGCCCATGTGGCTGAAGTGATCAGGAGGTATGGAGAGAAGGCAGGTACAGTATACTGAATTGGATGATCAGCCATGATCATATTGAATGGCCTATTTTCTATGTATGTTTCTATGTTTGTTCCGGTTCTTCTTACATTTGCTGTGGTATTTCATCATCCGTTTGGTCCAGTGCTTCTTCTTCCCGGTGCTCTGACAGCTCTTCTTCAATATGAAGTGATCCAGGATGATATTCATTGCATTCATAACAAATTATCGGACTGTTACAGTCTCTCATCATATGTCCCTTTTTCAAACATCCAAAACAGAGTCCCTTGGCTTTCAAGAAATCCATCTTGTCTTCATATTCTTTCATCTTGATTCTTCGACACCATCTTATGGTGTGACCAACTTCATCACATAATAAACAAAATAGTATTTGCTTGCTAGCAGACACATTTCTTTTCTTTCATCTGTCTTTTCCACAGATACAGTCGTGATAGCAAAATTACTTCTCTTAGTTTCAGATCATTCTTCGGTTTTGGAAAAGGTAGAACCTTTATAAGTTGCAAGTGGTCTGCGATCTTTAATAGTTCCGTTGTATGAGTCTGACATGCACCGTACTTCTTTGTCCAAGAATTCCACCAGGTTTGGAAGCCTGGCTACTTGTTTGCTCTTATCTCGTATTTCACCTGCCCTATATGTCCACTTTTCTCGCAGTTTTCTGGGCATCTTGTTCAAGATAATTCTCATATTACTCGCAAGATTCATTTCCTCCATGTAGCCGAGATTTTTCATCGAGCGGCAACATTCTCTCAGAAATATTGCATAATCACTCAATTTTCCCACATCTTCTGGCTTGATTTCTTTCCAAGCATGGGGCTTCTCAATGTATGCGTTCGCAATCCGCTGTTCATCACCAAAACGTTCTTCAAGTAATCTTCTCGCCTTTCTATAGCCCTGGTCGCCTGGCTCCTTCTGACAACTTTCTACAAGCACCTTCACACTTCCACTTGTGTACTTCACCAGAAATCGTAAGCGCTCCTTTTCATCCACAACTTTCGACTCTAACACCTCCTCTAGTGCATTACGAAAGTTTCATACTCGAAAGTGGTCGAGTTCTTTTCGGCGCTGCCGTTTTGGCGCCGCTGTCCCGTTTATAATATCTGTACTCATCAGAACCCTAACTCTAACCCTAACCCTAACCCATACACTAACACCCCGAAACGGCAGCGCCGAAAGGGCGGCGCCGAATGGTACCATTCCGGTAGTGACACACTGTTGATTTGTAATAATGGAGTGACACACTGTGTTGTAGCACCAATGGTGTGAAGCGGACTCTACACTTCAGCAGTGTTTTGGAAACACTGACTGGAAGGCGTTTGCAGCCCAGGCCACCTTTGACTCCCACATGGACATTGATTCCTACACATCCTCTGCTCTGGACTTTATAAACTCCACCATCAACAGTGTCACCTCCCTCAAACGGGTGACCATATTCCCGAATCAGAAGCCATGGATGAACAGCGAGGTCAGGCTACTGCTGAAAGCACGGGCACCACTTTCAGGTCAGGCGATGCTCGAGCCTACAGTTCATCCAGGGCTAACCTGAAGAGGGGCATCAAGAAGGCCAAGCACTGCCATAACCTCAGGATTGAGGAGCACTTCAACAACAACACCAATCCCCGAAGCATATAGCAAGGCATCCAGGCCATCACGGACTATAGATCCAACAACACCATCCCCACATCCAGCGACGCCTCCTTCCTAGAGGAGCTTAACCGCTTCTATGGCCGCTTCGACAGGGACAATCTAGAGACAGCCATGAAGGCTGTGCTCCCTGCTGATCACCAACCCCTCACACTCAACCCATACGACGTGTACGTGGCACTGAGTGGGACTAATGCACGTAAGGCTGGTGGCCCTGACGGCATCCTCGGGCGCGTTCTCGGGGCCTGTGCTGCGCAGCTGACAGACGTCTGGACTGACATCCTCAACCTGTCACTTGCCCAAGCAGTTGTCCCCACATGCCTTAAAACCACCTCCATCGTGCCAGTGCCAAAAAACGACACTGCGGCAAGCCTCAACCACTTCCGCCCAGTTGCACTTACCCCCATCATCACCAAGTGCTTCGAGAGGCTGCTCCTGGCACACCTCAAAGGCTGCCTACCACCCACATTGGATCCCTATCAGTTTTCCTACCGCAAGAATAGGAGTACGGAGGATGCCATCTCAACAGCACTCCACTCCGCCCTCTCCCACCTCGACAACAGAGACATTTACGTAAGAATGCTGTTCATCGATTACAGCTCAGCATTCAACACCATTAATCCCTCCAAACTGATCACCAAACTTGGTAACCTGGGCATCGACCTCTCCCTCTGCAACTGGATACTGGACTTTCTAACCAACAGACCCCAGTCTGTTAGGTTAGACAAGCACACCTCTTCAACCCTCACCCTGAACACTGGCGTTCCACAGGGCTGTGTGCTGAGCCCCCTCTACTCCCTCTTCACCTACGACTGCACACCTGTACATGGTACTAACACCATCGTCATGTATGCAGATGATACAACGGTGATTGGCCTCATCAGCAACAACGATGAGTCGGCCTATAGGGAGGAGGTCCAGCTCCTAGCAGCATGGTGTGCTGACAACAACCTGGCCCCTAACTCAAAGAAGACCAAGGAGCTTATTGTAGACTTCAGGAATTCTAGGGGCGGCACGCACACCCCCATCCACATCAACGGGACGGAGGTGGAACGTGTTTACAACTTCAGGTTCCTGGGGGTCAACATCTCCGATGACCTCTCTTGGACCCACAATACTTCAACTCTGGTCAAGAAGGCTCACCAGCGTCTCTTCTTCCTGAGGAGACTGAAGAAGGTCCGTCTGTCTCCTCAGATCCTGGTGAACCTCTACCGCTGCTCCATCGAAAGCATCCTTACCAACCGTATCACAGTATGGTATGGCAACTGCTCTGTCTCCGACCGGAAAGCACCGCAGAGGGTGGTGAAAATTGTCCAACGCATCACCGTTTCCTCGCTCCCCTCCATTGAGTCTGTCCAAAGCTAGCGTTGTCTGCGGATGGCACTCAGCATCGCCAAGGACTGCTCTCACCCCAACTATGGACTGTTTACCTTCCTACCATCCGGGAGGCATTACAGGTCTCTCCGTTGCCGGACCAGCAGGTCCAGGAACAGCTTCTTCCCTGCGGCTGTCACACAACTCAACAATATACCTCGGTGACTGCCAATCACCCCACCCCCCCCCCTCCTCCCGCCGGACACTCCTCCCATAGGAAAAACACTATGTCTGTATACATGTACGTATATTTATTTATTGAAATCATATTCTATGTCGCTCTTCCAGGGAGATGCTAACTGCATTTTGTTGTCTCTGCACTGTCCACTGACAATGACAATTAAAGTTGAATCTGAATCTGAATCTGATTACATCTGTAAATAACATGTATAATATTTTATGTTTATAATTTTACTTAAGCAGAGCAGTAGCGGTGTCAGGTCTCAAAATAGTTCAAGGCATAACCGGGGACCTTTGGTAATGTGAGGGCACACATATACACCAATACGTCAAGGTCACCAAGAGCCTTCGAGGCTCTGAACTAGCAATGCTGGTTAGTTACAAAAAACGTTATAAGAACGTATTTGTTCAGACTATTTCCAGGTGATAAAATGGAGTTTTATTTATGCAGGAGTAGATACTGATTCCAGATCTCATTCCACCAGGGCTGCTACAACATAAGCAGCAAGGGTTATTTACGTTCCGCTGGACCACATCCTAACGGCTGCAGCTTGGTCACATGAACGAATTTCCAAACATTTTATAATAACCCGTTACCAGACCAGGGGTATTTGTCAACTCTATTTTACGTTCTATTTATAGTTTCCATCCGGATGAGAGGTGTGACTATTATTATTACTTCATTTAGCAGCATCAGCATGTTTTAAATCCATGTCATGACTGTAGGCATTATGATTGTTTCCCTCATATGTCAATGAAGCAGTTGTGGTTGTGTCGACTCGTTTCTCACGGCATGAAATCACAGAGCTTTGAAATCTTCACGTAGTCACTCACGTGACTCCGAATTAAATAGTAAGATTAAACGATAACTTACCAGTTTGAAGTTTGATCTTTATTTTATGAGGAGTTAGGATGAGTGATTATGTGCCCTCCGCTCCCAACCCTCATTAAGGTCATCTGGTAGTTCTAGTCTTCTCTGATCTTACTATGTTGCTTCAATTGCTGTCATCTGTGATTTCACACCGCTGCTTTGAAGATTGACGCACATGCGGACGACCGGGGTCTTCTTCACGTAATCCCTCATCATAACTTCTCATAAAATAAATATCAAACTTCAACCTGGTAAGTTCTCGTTTAATCTTACTATTAAAGTAACGAGTGGAAATGATTGGGGGTGTGCAAAGATGGAGGGGGGGTATGAATGGAGTCAGTTTTAATCTACCCCACGTTAGAGGGGAGGAGTTGTTCAGTTTGATACCCATGGTTATAAGCGGCCAAAGGTGCGCATCCCTCGGGGCAGCCTCCAATCTCCCACGGCCCCACTCCGAGGGCTGTGGGTTGGGTGAAGCGGAGGTGTGGGACAATGTTCATCCCTCCACAGTGATGTGATGGCCGCGGAGATCTGGACCAATCGCTGACAAGTCCCACCCACAGCAACGTCATGTCCGTTATTTGACTTTTCTGTAGAGCGGCATTCGATGAATAGGCTTGGAGGCGACGCCGCCTTTCAGGTAGCTGCCGTTTCGGCACAGCGGCCATTCGGTGAATTTGCTTTTAGTCAACGCAGCCTTTCCGTTAGTTGGCATTTAGATGTCCTGCACTCTCGGTTATTTGGCGTTTCAGCTTCATTTCCATTCGGTTATTTGGCTTCCACTTCTTTGCTTTGGCGTCTCGTCCATCGGCGCCACGTCCAGGTACCCTTTAAAGTTACTTGAAATAAATACATGAAATAAAAGTAACTTTACATAGAAACATAGAAAATAGGTGCAAAAGTAGGCCGTTCGGCCCTTCGTGCCTGCACCGCCATTCAATATGATCATGGCTGATCATCCAACTCAGTATCCTGTACCTGCCCTCTCTCCATACCCCCGATCCCTTTAGCCACACGGGCCACATCCAACCCCCTCTTAAATATAGATAATGAGCTGGCCTCAACTACCTTCTGTAGCAGAGAATTCCAGAGATTCACCCCTCTCTGTGTGAATTTTTTTTTCTCATCTCGGTCCTAAAAGATTTCCCCCTTATCCTTAAACTGTGACCCCTTGTTCAGGACTTCCCCCAACATCGGGAACAATCTTTCTGCATCTAGCCTGTCCAACCTCTTAAGAATTTTGTAACTTTTTATAAGATCTCCCCTCAATCTTCTAAATTCTAGCAAGTACAAGCTGAGTCTATCCAGTCTTTCTTCATATGAAAGTCCAGATATAACACATCCACTGGTTCTCCCTTATCCACTCTACTAGTTACATCCTCGAAAAATTCCATTAGATTCGTCACACATGATTTACCTTTCGTAAATCCATGCTGACTTTGTCCAATGAATTCACCACTTTCCAAATGTGCTTCTATCCCATCTTTAATAACTGACTCTAGCAGATTCCCCACTACTGATGTTAGACTAACTGGTCTGTAATTCCCCGTTTTCTCTCTCCCTTTTTTTAAAAGTTCGGTTACATTAGCTACCCTCCAGTCCTCAGGAACCACTCCAGAATCTAAATATTTTTGACAAATAATCACTAATGCATCCACTATTTCTGGGGCTATTTCCTTAAGTACTCTGGGATGCAGCCTATCTGGCCATGGGGATTAATCAGCCTTTAATCCATTCAATTTAGCTAACACTACTTCCCGGCTAACCTGGATTTCAATCAATTCCTCCATCTCATTTGACCCCCGGTCCCCTGCTATTTCCGGCAGATTATTTATGTCTTCCTTAGTGAAGACAGAACCAAAGTAGTTATTCAATTGGCCTGCCATGTCCTTGTTCCCCATGATCAATTCACCCGTTTCTGACTGCTAGGGACCTAAATTTGTTTTAACTAATCTTTTTCTCTTCACATATCTATAAAAACTTTTGTAATCAGTTTTTATGCTCACTGCCACTTTTCTTTCATAATCTATTTTCCCTTTCCTATTTAAGCCCGTTGTACTCTTCAGTGCTGAATTTCTCCCAGTTCTCTGGCAGGCTGCTTTTTCTGGCTAATTTGTATGCTTCATCTTTTGTTTTGATACTATCCCTGATTTCCCTTGTTATCCACGGATGCACTACCTTCCCTAATTTATTATTTTGCCAAACTGGGTTGAACTATTGTTGAAGTTCATCCATGCAGTCTTTAAATGCCTTCCATTGCATATCCACCGTCAGCCCTTTAAGAATTAATTTGCAGTCTACATTGGCCAATTCACGTCTCATACCCTCAAAGTTACCATTCTTTAAGGTCAGAACCCTTGTTTCTGAATTAATTATGTCACTCCATCCTAATGAAGAACTCAACCATATTATGGTCACTCTTGCCCAAGGAGGCACGCACAACAACACTGCTAACTAACCCTTCCTCATTACTCAATACCCAGTCTAGAATAGCCTGCTCTCTATTTGGTTCCTCTACATGGTGGTTTAGAAAACAATCCCGCATACTCCAAGAAATCCTCTTCCTCAGCACCCCTGCCAATTTGATTCACCCAATCTATATGTAGATTGAAATCACCCATTATAACTGTTTTACCTTTGTTGCACGCATTTCTAATTTCCTGTTTGATGCCATCCCTAACTCCACTACTACTGTTTCGTGGCCTGTACACAACTCCCGCTAGAGTTTTCTGCCCTTTAGTGTTTCGCAGCTCTACCCATATCGATTCCACATCCTCCAAGCTAATGTCCTTCCTTTCTATTGTGTTAATCTCCTCTCTAACCAGCAACGATACCCCACCTCCTTTTCCTTTCTGTCTATCCCTCCTGAATATTGAATATCCCTGGATGGTCACACTGGAGCCATGTCTCCGTGATGATTTGAATAGATTTAGGAAATGTTTAGATTGTCACTCATTACTAGTTGGTGGAAAGATAAGCATAGGAGATTGTAAACCATGCTGAGGGCAAAAAGAATGATCAGGCAATAACATGTCCGTTATTGCGAAGATAAACACGGAATGCTGGAGTGACGCAGCCTTTATTGCACTGATTTATCGGCTCAACGGGAGCACAGTTTTCTGTAATACAGTGAGCAGAAGATTAAAGATGAGCATGGGAAGAAGAAAACGAATGTAAGTTTACAAATTTAAGGTAATCACTGACGAATTATTTCAAAGATGTAAAATCTGCATATAACCATTGTGTCTCTGGGTATAAAAGTCGTAAGGAGCTGTGAATCAGAGAAGCACTTGTCCTCCCCATCCTTTTCTCTTGTTCACCCTCCACTCTGCCCACACCTTCATGCTCCACCACATCTGCGTCCACCCCCTCCCATCTGCTCCACATCCTATCCCAGTATCACTTTCCTCACCTGATCCCCTCCTCTACTCTGCTCTCTTAATCAACCATCCGTTCACTCTTTCGCCCAAAGTGTTTCCCAACGCGATTTGTATGAGAATCTCACGTGCGCTCGACCATATTTCCATTGTGTGCTGTCATGATCTGTCGTAATTAAGAGCGTGACATGGCCCCACGTAAAACTCTGCTTAAGGTGCAGGATAAACACATAATTATCTACAACAGTTGTATATCAATAAATCTAATGTATTGATTTACATCACTTTCCCTGGTTCAGCAGGCAATGAACCAAGTCTAATAGTTAAGCATCACATAACAAGCCAGACGGCCAAACGTTCATTCCGTTCAAGCTGCAGCATAAGCGCGTGTCCCTTACTGGCATTTGGCACATATGCTTCTAAATCATTCCTATCTATGTCCCAATCCAAATGTGTGTTAAATGCCGCAATTGTGTCCTCCTTAACCACTTCCTACCGCAGATCATTTCATGTACCCAACAGCCTTTGTAGAAAATATGCATTTTTTTTCCAGCTAAATTTTGTTAATCTTGCCTTAAACCTTAAGCAGTAATTAACCTACTTCACATTCCAATACCCTGGGAGATGTAAATCCATGGCGTTTATACTTTATAAACCTCCTTAACGTCACATCTGATCGTCCTTACTCCATTTAATTAACCACGGACGGCAGGTTGTGAAGGTGGTGACTGTTCAATGCGCCCAGCTGTTTACCCTGTGTCGGTTTCCTTCTAATACAAGTGAAATTCAACGATCTAGGATGACAGAAATTTGCCGAAGACAAGGGCGGTTTGCATCCGTTCCATTCGTTCTCAGAGGACTTACCGAGTGAGCGCTCACGTGTTGTTCTTGAGTATCATCTCTGGACACGTTCATTGTCGACTTGACACAGATAAACTGAATTGTTTCCCATACTGGAACAGTGGGGAATTTAGGGAGTGAGCAATAGTCTCGGCTAATGGATCAGACCGTGTGCGGGTCTCCAGCCATCGGCATTGCACCCCCGCTATTTAGTTTTATCCTGCATGGTGAAAATTTGTAAGGAACAGAAAGGTGGTCCATTGTGAGAAACACGTACAGAAACTATTTAAACACTTAAAACATCAGAAAGAGCAGGGAGTGCTCTAGTTCTAACGGAATGATTTAGACGAAAAGATTGACACTGTACCTCTTCTTACAGATCCTGCCTGTCCTGCAACGTTTCCAGAATTAATAATAAAAATAATAAATTTTATTTATGGGCGCCTTTCAAGAGTCTCAAGGACACCTTACAAAAATTGAGCAGGTAGAGGAAAAACATGTAAGGGGAATGAAATAAATAGTAGAGACACGACTGGTACACAAAGTAAAGACAGAATTTAATACAAAAGACAGTATGAGGCAATTAATGCACAGATGAAAAGGGAGGGAGACGTGGGGCTAAGGATAGGCAGAGGTGAAGAGCTGGGTCTTGAGGCGGGACTGGAAGATGGTGAGGGACACGGAATTGCGGATCAGTTGGGGGATGGAGTTCGAGAGCCTGGGAGCTGCCCTGGAGAAGGCTCTGTCCCCTAAACTGCGGAGGTTGGACTTGTGGATGGAGAGGTGACCGGCTGATGTGGATCTGAGGGACCGTGAGGGTTGGTAGGGGGAGAGGAGGTCAGTGAGATATGGGGGGACAGATGGTGGAGGGCTTTGTAGGTGAGGATCAGGATTTTGTAGGTGATCCGGTGGGAGATGGGAAGCCAGTGAAGTCGTTTGAGGACTGGAGTGATGTGATGCCAGGATTTGGTGTGGGTGATGAGTCGGGCAGCTGCGTTCTGGACCAGTTGGAGTCGGTTGATGTAGGTGCAGCTGATGCCAAGGAGAAGTGAGTTGCAATAGTCCAGTCGGGAGGAGATGAAGGCATGGATGAGCCTTTCAGCAGCGGGCGGAATTGTCTGATTATAGTTTAGATTTCCGGCCTCGATACTTGGTACATTTCCAAAGCCGGTACAGAAACAGAACAATAGTCAGAAGATGAAGTTAGTCTGGGTGTCGCTTGGCCAGGGATACATATAGTGCGGTTTATGACTGCGGGTTATAGAGAGTTTCAAGACAATTAACTGCGGGTTATACAGCGAGTTGATTGCAGATTATAGAGATGTTTCAGATCATTGACCGCCGGATATGCAACAGTTTAAGCTAATTGGCTGTGGTATTCAGTGGGCCAGCGAAAGGGCAAAATATCAGCTTTTCAATTGCGAGGTGTTGCACTTTGGCTGGTCCAATAAGAGCGAGGTACAGTATATAGTTTATGGCAGGGTACATTATCGGAAGACTGCATTGATGTAAAGAGCGATATTGTAGCCCACGTCCATGGCTGGATGGAGTGGCATAAACACCTATGGTACGTTTGCCTTCACCGGTCTAGGTATTGAGCATTATAAAAACATAGAAAATAGGTGCAGGAGGAGGCCATTCGGCCCTTCGAGCCTGCACCGCCATTGCAGATTATAGAGTTTAGCTCATTTGAAGAATTGTGTGCAGTTCTCGTTTCCCCATTACAGGCAGAATGTGGGGGGCTTGAAGAGGATGCAGAAGAGGCTTACCGGAGTCCTGCCTATATTAGCGTGTGTGGCTACAAGGAGAGGTTTGGGCAAACAAACATTGCTTCTTCGGAACGCTGGAGGCTGAGGAGTGTCATGATGGAAGCATATAAAACAGATATGGGGCCTCGATTAGTTAGACTGTACCAATTTTCCAAAGTGGAAATGCCAAAGGCGTGAGAAACTAGCTTCAAAGTGAGAGGGGACATTGTAAAATAAATGTGAGGGCAATTCTTGTTCGTCACAAAAGACGATGGTGGGTGCCTGGAACGTCCTGCTAGGAATGGGGATGGAGGCAGACGTATGCAGACACGTGAGTTAAGCTTAACCTGGCATCATTGTGGACTGAAACATTGTGGGCCAAAGGACCTGATTGTGAGCTGGAATGATCTGTGCCCTATTTCTTCCTCAGCGAGTTCATCTTCTGATCGGCGACCCTGTCTACAGCCTGGGAGCAGAAGTGGAGATTGGTGCATGGATACGAGTGCAGATACGTTTATTGTTCGAAATCAAATGGATGGAGTATTGGTTCGGATTGGGGGACTTAAATTGGAGAATTCAACGTACAGTGCAGTACAAACGGAATATGAAGTGCAGCTCCGGTTCTCGTGTGGCGTCACTGCCAATGGAAGTATTTCAGGGGAGAAAGGTTCGTATTGAACGGGAGGGGAGTTAATTGGTTGCCAAGCGCAAGTGCTCAGTGAAATGTCTATGCTTGGTGCCGCCGATGTACAGGAGGAGAATCCTGGAACACCTAATGCCATGGCTGCCGGAGGATCGGGGTTGGAACTGAATATCCAGGGTTATACGTCCTATAGAAAGGACAGGCAGGTGGACAGAGGAGGGTGGGGGTAGCTCTGTTGGTGAGCGATGAAATTCGGTCCCTTGCGAGGGATGACATGGGGACTGACGATGTAGAGTCCCTGTGGATTATTTGAGAAATTGTAAAGGTAAGAAGACACTAAATGGAATTATCTACAGGCCACCAAATAATAGCCCGGAAATAGGGTGGAAGTTCAGCAGGAGAAACGGGGAATTATAGACCAGTTAGCCTAACATCCGTGGTGGGAACAATACTGGAATCAATTGGAAAATAAGTTATAATGGCGCATTTGGATGACAGTAAAAGGATCGGCCCAAGTCAGCATGGATTTATGAAGGGGAAATCCTGCTTGAATAATCTTCTGGAATGTTTTCAGGATGTGACAAGTAAAATGGTATCGGGGGTATGGTATTGAGATTTGGTTGACAGATAGGAGACAAAGAATAGGAATAAACGGGCCCTGTCAGAATGGCAGGCAATGGCGTGTGGAGTGCCGCAAGGCTCGTTACTGGGGCCACATCAATTTACTATATATATATTAATGATTTGGATGATGGAACTAAAAGTAACACTAGCACACGTGTAGAAGACACAAGGCTCGGCAGCAGTGTGAACTGCGAAGAAGTTGCTAGGAGGTTGCAGGGTGACTTGGAGAGTTTGAGTGAGTGGGCAGATGCAGGATAATGTAGATAAATGTGAGGTTATCCACTTTGACGGAACGAATAAGGAGGCAGATTATTATCCCAACCGTGTCAAATTGGGAAAATTGGAAGTGTAACGAGACCTGAGTATCCTTATACACCAGTCACTGAAAGTAATGCAGGTCTAGCTGGCAGTGAAGAGAGCTAATGGCATCCTGGCATTCATAATGAGAGGATTTGTGTATAGGACTAACGAGGTCCTGCAGTTGGATAGGGGCCCTGGTGAGACCACATCTGGAGTATTGTGTGCAGTTTTGGACTCCTAATTTGAATAAGGACATCTTGAAGGAGTGCAGCGTAGGTCCACGAGGTTAATCGCTGGGATGGTTGTTCTGTCATATGAGAAAAGATTGGAAAGACTGGGCTTGTATTCACTGGAATTTAGAATGGTGAGAGGGGATCTTATAGGAACACATACAATTACACAACGATTGGACAAGCTAGATGCAGGACAAATGTTCCCGATGTTGGGGTGTCCAGAACCAGGAGCCACAGTCTAAGAATAAATGGGAGGCCATTTAAAACTGAGATGAGAAAACCCTTTTTCACCCAAAGAGTTGTGAATTTGTGGAATTTTCTGCCACGGAAGGCAGTGCAGGCCAATTAATTGGATGAATTTGAAAGAAAATTATATAGAGCACTTGGGGCTAGCGGAATCAAGGGGGATGGGGAGAAGGCAGGCACGGGTTACTGATTGTGGATGATCAGCCATGATCACAATGAATGGCCGTGCTGGCTCGAGCGGTCGAACAGCATCCTCCTGCATCTATTCTCTATGTTTCTATCTCCAGCCGTTGCAGGAGAGGTACGTGATCAAAGGTTTTGACGAGGTAGCGGCCTCAGTGGAAAGCAGGGAAGGGAGGATATGTGACTCATGCTAGGATAAAGTTGGAGATGACGAGGGATGATCAGTCGGATTCTGAGGCTGGTGATGGAGTATGAGGAGAACGTAATTCTGGTTCCCTGGAAAGGATGGAGAGCGAGAGTAGAACCACGGGTAAAGATGAGACGCGTGCCAGGGGTCCATTTATGACAGAATGGGAAAACGACGGATAAGAACGAACAACGACAACTGGGTATTTAGAGAATAGAATGCATCAACATGGGAGCAGATGCGGTGAGAACGCGGGAACTGCGAGGAAGGAATAATGCCTTTCACGAGGCAGGATGTGCAAAGCGTAGTCCAGATAATTATGGGCGTTGGATGGTTTATGGCAGATATCAGATGAAAGTCTGTCGCTGTGATGGAGACAACGAGAAACGTGCGAGGTTTTGGAGATAGTCCAGGTGCATTTGAGGGTGTAAGGTGGTGGTAAACCATATGACTTCCACGAGGTATGCATGGAGGCAGAAGTCAGCTCTGATGCAGTCGTCGATGAAGCGGAAGAAGATTTCGATATGGTGCATGTGTGTACGACTGGACCAAGGACTGCTCGATCTACCTGACAAACAAGCAAGTATATTTAGGGCCATTGAAAATATCAGTGGTTTCATCTTTAACTTGGAGAAAGTGTGAGGTGTCACAAAGATGCTGAGGACATTATAGAATATTTAGTACAGTGCGTTGTGCCCTCTTCTGCCAGTTGGTGTACTCCTTACCTGTGTCTTATCTATATCCCCGTGCTTCTGTCATCGCCCACACTGCCCCAGTAATAAACTTCTGCCGGTCCTCATTTTTCACCTGCCCAACATCCGCATCCAACACCTCATGCTCCAAAAATTCCGTTACCTCCAAATTGATCCCTTCCCATAATCGTAATCGTCATTTATTAGGTAAGTATGTTTTACCAACACACGAGGAATTGATTTGCCATACAGTCATACCAAAAAAAGCAACAAGACACACAACTGCATAAACAAATTACATAAACATCCACCACAGCGACTCCACCACCTTCCCCAATGTGATGGAAGGCAATAAAGCCTTATATTGTTTCCTCCTTTTCTCCCGCTGTCGTGGGAGTCGGACCATCCGTGGTCGGGCCGATCGATGTTCCCGCGGCATCGATCGAAATTCCCACGTCGGGGCGAACGAAGATCCTGCGACTTGGAGCATCCGTCACAACAGATCAGTGGATGCGATATCGCTGGCTCTCCACTCCGCTCTGGACCACTTCGACAACAAAAACGCATATGTCAGGCTGTTATTCATCGATTACAGCTCGGCATTTAATAAAATCCCCTCCAAGCTGGTTACCAAAATCTCAGAACTGGGTCTCTGCGCATCCCTCCGCAATTGGATCCTCGACTTCCTCATTCACAGACCACAGTCTGTTCGTATTGGTAGAAATGTGTCAGCCTCGATAACAATCAGCACGGGAGCACCTCAAGGCTGCGTGCTCAGCCCCCTGCTCTATACTCATGACTGCGTAGCCGGTCATAGTGCGAGCTCCATCATAAAGTTCGCTGACGACACCACGTCAGCGATGACGTACCAAGACGTATCATTGGTGGGGATGAGTCCGAGTATAGAAGAGAGATCGAGCAACTGTCCATATGCTGCCAGCACACTAACCTGGCTCTCAACACCAGCAAAACCTAGGAACTGATTGTGAACATTGGAAGTGGTTGGATGGGGACCCACAGTCCATTTTATATCAATGTGGCAAGGATAAAGAGCTTCAAATTCCTGGGCGTGCACATCTCAGAAGATCTCTCCTGGTCCGAGAATACTGATGCAATTATGAAGAGAGGACATCAGCGCCTCCACTTCCTGAGAAGATTACGGAGAGTTGGTTGTCAAGGAGGACTCTCTCGAACTTCTACAGGTGCACAGTAGAGAGCAGGCCAAACGGTTGCATCGTGGCTTGGTTCATCAACTTGAGCACCCAGGAGTGGAAACAACGGCAACAATTTGTAAACACTGCCCAGTCCATCGGCTTTGACCCCCCTACCATCGAGGGGATATATCGCAGTCGCTACCTCAAAAAGGCTGTCATCATCATCAAGGATCCACACCATCCTGGCCACACACTCATCTCCCCGCTGCCTTCAGGTATAAGGTACAGCAGCCTGAAATCTGCAACAACCAGGTTCAGGAATATCTACTTCCCCACAGCCATCAGGATACTAAATTCAACTCAAACAAAACTCTGAACATTAGTAGCCCATTGCACTTTATCTGCTTTTTTATGTGTGTATCTATATATTCAATAGTATATGGTAACACTGATCTGTTCTGTATTTATTTATGCCTACTATATTTTGTTGTGCTGAAGCAAAGCAAGAACTTCATTGTCCTATCTGGGACACATGACAATAAACTCTCTTGAATCTTGAAGTCGGTCGCTAACAAGGGACCGCGGTCTCCACGATGTTAAAGTCCTCAGGCTCCCGTATTTGGATCCCACGAGGACGATCCCTGGCAAAGGGATCGCCAGCTCCATGATGTTAAAGTCCGCAGCTCCCAGCGGTTGGAGCTCGCATGGTCCTAGCAAGAGGCTGCCA
Source organism: Malacoraja senta (assembly GCA_038087875.1). Classification (NCBI taxonomy): domain Eukaryota; kingdom Metazoa; phylum Chordata; class Chondrichthyes; order Rajiformes; family Rajidae; genus Malacoraja; species Malacoraja senta. Next base: position 1,172,732 of record JAXLNO010001166.1, on the reverse strand, counting down.
GCTCCACGATGTTAGGCTGCAGGGCGGATGGTGATACGACACGGAAAATGTCGCATCTCCGTCGAGGAAAGAGATTTGGAAAAGTCCCCACTCCACACTCATACTATTACACCAACTGCAGCGTCTCGACCCAAAATAACGGCCATTCCCTTCGGCCATAGATACTTGACAAGCCATTGAACTGTTCCAATAGTTTTTTGCTGCATATTTCAACACCTGCAGTTTCTTGTATCTCGCTCAACTGAATATTGTGCTTCTCCCCCTTTATTCTTGCTCCTGCGCACTGCACAAACCAGTCTTATCCGCTCTCCTTCCTTCGTCTTTCTCGCTTACTTTCCGCTCAATGCGTGCATTTCTTTATCCGCCATGCCACGCTTTACGTATTCTTATAATGTATCCAGCGAGTGGCACTGTTCATCCATCGGAGTGTACTGCTGCCGTTCTTCCAGTCCTGGCGCTGTAAGTCGATGTTGCAGTTTACTGTTGGAGTTCATCCAGTGAGAGGTTCCGTGGGCCGAATTTGCAGTGTACTGCTGATGTTCCTCCAGTGAGGGGCGCTGTGGGTAGATGTTAGGACATAGAATAAACATAGAAACTTAGAAAATAGGTGCTGGAGGAGACCATTCGGCCCTTTCAGCAAGCTCCGCCATTCATTGTGATCATAGTTTGATCATCCCCTATCAATAACCCGTGCCTGCCTGCTCCCCATATCCCTTGACTAGACTGGCCCCTGGAGCTCTATCTAACTCCCTCTTAAATCCATCCAGTGACTTGGCCTCCACTGCCCTCTGTGGCAGGGAATTCCATAAATTCACAACTCTCTGGGTGAAAACGTTTTTTTCACTCCTCAGTCTTAAATGACCTCCCCTTTATTCTAAGACTGTGGCGCCTGGCTCTGGACTCGCCCAACATTGGGAACATTTTTCCTGCATCTAGCTTGTCCATTCCTTTTATAATTTTATATGTTTCTATAAGATCCCCCCTCATCCTAAATTCCAGTGAATACAAGCCTAGTCTTTTCAAAATTCCTTATATGATAGTCCCGCCATCCCGGGGATCAATCTCGTGAACCTACGTTGCACTGCTTCAATCACAAGGATGTCCTTCCTCAAATTAGGCGAACAAAACTGTACACAATACCCCAGATGTGGTCTCACCGGAGCCCTATACAACTGCAGAAGAACCTCTTTACACCTATACTGAAATCCTCTTGTTATGAAGGCCAGCATTCCATTAGCTATCTTCACTGCCTGCAGTACCTGCACGCCAAGTCCAAGGCAGGTCAGGACTTTCCGCCAAGAATGGTTGTGCCCAACATGATAGCCTAACCTTACCGGTCTGCTCATAATGCATGAATTGCCCGAAAATCTTAAATTGTCTTAAATGTATCTGACTCCAACACCAGTGGAGTGGTTAGTAAGATTTTAGAGTCCATTATCAAGGATGAGGTGACAGAATACTTAGAAATTCACGTTGAAATAGGCCGAAGTCAGCATGGCATTGTGAAGGGGAGGTCTTGCCTGTTTACTGCAGGAGATTCAAAAGAGAGTCTGTAGATGTGGTTTCCTTATATTTTCAGAACGCCTTTGATAAGGTGTCACACCATAGGTTGCTTAGGAAGATGAGAGCCCACGGTATTAAAGGGCAGATACAAGTGTTGGGTAGCAGGTTGGTTGGATGGCGCAAGACAAAGAGGAGCAATAAAGGTGGCTTTTTTCTAGTTGGCTGCCAGTGACTAGTGGGGGCCCGCGTGAGTCGGTGTTGAGTTCGCGACTCATCACTTTGTAAATTGATGATTTGGATGAGGGGATTGACGGCTTTGTGGCAAAGTTTGCGGAGGATACGAAAATGGGTGGAGGGGCAGGTAGAGAAAGCAGGGACTCTGCAGAAGGACTAGGAACGGTTGGGAGAGTGGGCAGAGAAGTGGCAGATGGAATATAGTCTGGTAAGCAAGTGTTGAATCACGCATTTTGGTGGTAAGAATAAAGCCGTAGACTATTTAGTAAATGGGGCAATAATCCATAAAATGAAGGGGCAAAGGGACTTGGGATTTCTGGTTCAGGATTCAAAAAAAGTTAATCAGCAAATCGACTCGGTAGTAAAGAAAGTAAACTCAATGCTGGCACTTATTTCAAGTGGGCTTGTGTACAAAAACAGGAATGTAATGCTGAGACTCCATAACGTGCTGGGATAACCGCATTTGGAATATTCTGAGCAATTTTGAGTCAAGAGTCAAGGGAGTTTTATTCTCATGTGTCCCAGATAGGACAATTAAATTCTTGCTTGCTGTAGCACAACAGAATATGTAAACGTAATACAGAACAGGAGATACAAGTTCAACATGTCTATATACCATAGGCTTGCAAAAGTATTCATACCCCTTGAACTTTTCCACATTTTGTCACGTTACAACCACAAACGTAAATGTATTATATTGGGATTTTATGTGATAGACCAACAGAAAGTGGCGCATAATTGTGAAGTGGAAGTAAAATTATACCTGGTTTTCAAATGTTTTTACAAATAAAAAACTGAAAAGTGTGGCGTGCAAAAGTATTCAGCCCCCTATACTCTGATACCCCTAAATACAATCCAGTGCAACCAATTGCCTTCAGAAGTCACCTATTTAGTAAGTAGAGTCCACCTGTGTGTAATCTAATGTCAGTATAAATACAGCTGCTCTGTGAAGGTCTCAGAGGTTTGTTAGAGAACATTAGTGAACAAACAACATCATGCAGCCCAAGGAACACACCAGACAGGTCAGGGATAAAGTTGTGGAGAAGTTTAAAGCAGGGTTAGGTTATAAAAAACATCCCAAGCTTTGAACATCTCACGGAGCACTGTTCAATCCATCATCCGAAAATGGAAAGAGTATGGCACAACTGCAAACCTACCAAGACATTGCCGTCCACCTAAACTGACAGGCCAGACAAGGAGAGCATTTATCAGAGAAGCAGCCACGAGGCCCATGGTAACTCTGGAGGAGCTGCAGTGATCCACAGCTCAGGTGGGCGAATCTGTCCACAGGACAACTATTAGTCGTGCACTCCACAAATCGGGCCTTTATGGAAGAGTGACAAGAAGAAAACCATTGTTGAAAAAAAGCCATAAGAAGTCCCGTTTGCAGTTTGCCACAAGCCATGTGGGGGACACAGCAAACATGTGGAGGAAGGTGCTCTGGTCAAATGAGACCAAAATTGAAGTTTTTGCCCTAAATGCAAAACGTTATGTGTGGTGGAAAACTAACACTGCACATCACCCTGAACACACCATCCCCACTGTGAAACATGATGGTGGCAGCATCATGCTGTGGGGATGCTTTTCTTCAGCAGGGACAGAGAAGCTGGTCAGAGTTGATGGGAAGATGCATGGAATCAAATACAGGGCAATCTTGGAAGAAAACCTGTTAGAGTCTGCAAAAGACTTGAGACTGGGACGGAGGTTAACCTTCCAGCAGGACAACGACCCTAAACATACAGCCAGAGCTACAATGGAATGGTTTAGATCAAAGCATATTTATGTGTCCAGTCAATGGACCAGTCAAAGTCCAGACCTAAATCCAATTGAGAATCTCTGGCAAGACTTGAAAATTGCTGTTCACAGACGCTCTCCATCCAATCTGACCGAGCTTGAGCTATTTTAGGTCTGGACTGTGAAAGATAAGATCTGTTGTCGGGATATTGAGCTCCTGGCGGACGTTAATGAGACCTTATTATGTACCGAGGGAGTTCTCCCACGTCGTCGCCATTATTGTTTACATTCCTCCTCGAGCGGACCCTGTAGTCGCATGTGACGTCATCCAAGAGACTGTCGCGAGATTACAGACCCGACACCCGGACGTACTCATTGCCTTATCAGGGGACTTCATGTGAACATCAGCCCCCACTTGTCAGGCTTCTCACAGTATGTTGACTGTCCCACAAGGCACAATAAGACACTGGACTTGTGCTATGTCAATGTCAAGGAGGCCTATAGTGTCTTAGCCTTTCCACCGCTGGGCAAATCAGATCACAACCTGGTTTATCTAAGGCCTTCTTACAAACCCTGTGTACTGAGACAGCCTACAACCACCCTGTCTTTCAGAAATTGGACACCAGAGGCCAGTGAATCACTGAGGGACTGCTTTCAATGCACAGACTGGTACATACTGATGGAGCCACAGGAAATAAACAGCTGTATGGACATTGACAGGATGGCTGGATGCATAACGGACTACATCAACTTCTGTAGGGATGTTGTTGTGCCAGTAAGAACTGTTTGTTGCTTTCCCAATAACAAACCTTGGATTACAAGCAACATCAAGAACCTCCTAAACGAGAAAAAGGAGGCTTTCAAGGTTGGTGATCGGGAAAAAATCAAGAGGGTACAGCACCACTTGAAAAGGAGTATGAAGCAGGCAAAAGGGGACTATAAAAGGAAGCTGGAGAAGAAACTGCAGTACAACAACATCAAAGAGGTGTGGAGAGGAATGAAGACCATCACTGGCTTCAAGGAGAAGAGAAGCGAGCCGTCAGGAGACGTGGACAAGGCCAATGAGTTTAACCTGTTCTATAACAGGTTTGATCTGGTATCCCCTCCCACCTCTACAGGTGCAGCCTCTCCCCCACCATCACCTCCACGAGGCAGCCCCCCCCCCCAACACCACAGCTGCAGCGCCTCCTATGACGGCATTTGCTCAACTGTTCTTCACGGCGGACGAGGTGAGAGCTGAGCTGAGGAAGTTGCGCCCTGGTAAAGCAGCTGGCCCTGATGGTGTATGTCCCAGGCTACTAAAAGACTGCGGCTCAGCTGGCGGAGCCGCTCCAGACCATTTTCAACCTGAGCTTCCAGTCAGGGAGGGTACCAGGTCTGTGGAAAACATCATGTCTCGTGCCGGTTCCCAAAGCAGGGCGGCCGACCGAGATCAACGACTACAGACCGGTGGCCCTTACATCCCATATCATGAAAACAATGGAGTGGCTACTCATTCGTCTCCTGAGACCACAAGTCCAGCACGCACTCGACCCACCACAGTTTGCATACCAGGAGAACATTGGGGTGGATGACGCAGTCCTCTACATGCTGCACCGGATCTACTCCTTTTTGGACAAACCCGGTGGCTATGTGAGGATTATGTTCTTCGACTTCTCAAGTGCGTTCAACACCATCCAACCCCTGATTCTGAATGACAAGCTTAAGGAGATGGGGGTGGATTCCACATTTATCTCCTGGATATACGACTACCTGACGGGTCGACCACAGTTTGTCAAGCTGGGGGACAGTGTCTGGCACAGTGGTGTGCAATGTTTGAGCCCCACAGGGAACGGTTCTGGCCCCGTTCCTCTTCACCCTGTATACTGCAGACTTTAACTATAAGTCTGACACATGCCACGTACAGAAATATTCAGATGATACAGCGATTGTGGCATGTGTAAGGAACGGGCAGGAGGAGGAATACAGGAACTTGACCAGTTGCTTTTGTGCCTGGAGTGAAGAGAACTGTCTCATCCTGAACACAACTAAGACTAAAGAGATGGTGGTTAACTTTGGCAGGTCCAAGCTCCCCCTTCAGCCGGTCAATGCTGCAGGGGCTGACATTGAGGTGGTGCAGACTTATAAATACCTTGGAGTGCAGCTCGATAACAAACTGGTCTGGTCTGTCAACTCTGACTCCCTCTACAAAAAAGGCCAGAGCAGACTCTTTTCCCTCAGAAGGCTCAAATCCTTCAATGTGTGTAATGAGATGCTGCACATATTTTACAACACTGTGGGTGCAAGTGTTATTTTCTATGCTGTTGTCTGCTGGGGCAACAGGATTAGTGCAAAAAACAACAAGAAGCTGGTCAAACTGGTTAAACGAGCTTGCTCAGTGCTGGAGGGGAGAGTAGACTCTGGGATGGATGTGCTTGAGAGGCGTATGAGGCACAAGGTGCAGGTCATCCTGAAAAACCCCGGGCATCCCCTACATGTAATTCTGGAGAGTCAAAAGAGCACTCGGAACAACAACCGGCTCCTCTCCCTGCCCTGTAGAACGGAGCGGTTCAGGAGATCCTTCACCCCTGCAGCCATTAGATTTTATAATTTGGACCGCTAGGCTGTAGGGGTATGCATTTTGCAATTTTTAATTTTTAATTGTTAATTACTGGACTTTTTAAGTATTTATTGCTCTCAGGTAGTGTCCACATTCTATTCTATGTATTTTCTGTCTGCGTTCATTTTGAATCTGTGTTGGTTGGGGGCTTCTGGACATCTGAATTTCCCTGAGGGGATCAATAAAGTATTTATTATTATTATTGTTATTATTATTATTATTATTATTATTATTATTATTATTATTTTGCAAAGAAGAATGGGCAAACATTTCAGTTTCTAGATGTGCAAAGCTTACCCCAAAAGACATGCAGCTGTAATTGCAGCGAAAGGTGGTTCTACAAAGTGTTGACTCAGGGGGGCTGAATACTTTTGCACGCCACACTTTTCAGTTTTTTATTTGTAAAAAAAATAGAAAAAAATATATCATTTTCCTTCCACTTCACAATTATGCGCCACTTTGTGTTGGTCTATCACATAAAATCCCAATAAAATACATTTACGTTTGTGGTTGTAACGTGACAAAATGTGGAAAAGTTCAAGGGGTATGAATACTTTTGCAAGCCACTGTATATACACAATAAATAAACAGATAATGTGCAATAGTAATAATTGAGTGGTATTGTTCAGGGCTTCTTCGATGTTGTGTCTAATCGCCTGATGGCTGTGGGGAAGCTGCTGTTCCTGAACCTGGATGTTCCAGATTTCAATCTACTGTACCTTCTTCCCGATGGCAACGGAGAGACGAGTGTGTGACCAGGGCGTTGTGGGTCTTTGATGATGTTGGCAGCCTTTTTCAGGCAGCGACTGCGATAGATTTTTGGACACTATATCTGAGGAAGGATGTGCTGGCTCTGGAAAGGGTCCAGAAGAGGTTTACAAGAATGATCCCAGGAATGATGGTTAACCTATCATGATCTTTTGTCGGCACTGGGCCTGTTCCCGCTGGAGTGTAGAAGAAGGGGGGGTCTCGTTGAAGCATACAGATTAGTGAAAGGCTTAAATCAAGTGGATGTGGAGAGGATGTTTCCACTAGTGGGAGATTCTAGGACTAGAGGACATTGCCTCAGAATTAAAGAACGTTCTTATACGAAGAAAATGAGGAGAGATGTATTTAATCAGAGGGTGGTGAATCTGTAGAATTATTTGTCACAAAAGGCTGTAGAGGTCAAGTCAGTGGATATTTTAAGGCAGAGATAGATTCTTGATTAGTACAGGTGTCAGAGGTTATAGGGAAAAGGCAGGTGGACGGGGTGAGCATTGAGGGATAGATCAGCCATGATTAATTGGCAGAGTAGATGTGATCGGCCGAATAGCCTAATTCTACTCCTATTCCTTATGACCCAATGACCACCTGGGGCACTGCATATTAGGCACTTGCTACCCTTTGTGTAAACTGCTTTCCACGCAAATCTCGTTTAAGCTTCGTCCCTTTCACGTTGAAGCGATGGCCTCTAATATTTGATGTGTCTATCCTTGGGGGTAAGTTCTGAATTGTTACCCTGTCTGTTCCTCTCATAATTTGATATATATCAAGTTACCTCACGATGCTTATGTTAACTTTAATGTGGCTGTGTGTCCTGTTGCTTTTCACTTAGTATGGCTGTATGGTAACTCAAATGTCACTGTCCCTCAACTGGTGACAATAAATTGACCTTGACCGTAACCTTGACCTTGATCTCTGACATTCCAGAGAAATCGGTCCAATGTCTGCTTGTTCATCTGCTCCAGGCGATGCTATTGTAAGCCGTTTCAGCACCTTTTCCGAAGCGCCCATATATTTCATGCATCGGAGCTACCATAACTGCAAACAATACTGCAAAAGCTACCAAAGCAACGTTTTCTAACGCTGAAAATGGACTTCCTGACATATTCAATGCCTCGATCAAATATGGCTAGCATTCTACATGGCTTCTTTATACCTCTAAGCGTGCTGCTACGATCTGCGAGTTACGCACTGGGACATCAAGATCCAACGTCAGCAACGATGACGCGGCGATATACTGTTATTGTACATGGAGTGAGGGCTGTTATGTCTTGATGGCGCAGTGTACTGCCGATGTTCGTCCACTGGAGAGCGCTATGACAGTGTATTATCCCTGTACATCCACTGCAGGGCGATGTGTGTGGATGTTGCAGTGCACTGATAAAAAATAACACGAAGTGCTTAAGTCCTTCCAGCATAATTAGATCATTAGGCCCAACGATTGTACTCCAACATTCAATAATGGCTGACGTATCTTTCCACTCAACTCCCTTCTCCTGCCTTCTCCCCATAACCGTTCACAGTCTAACGAATCATGAACCTGTCTAGCTCAGCTTTAAAATACCCATTGGCGTTTTCCACAGACATCTGTATCAGAATTTCTCAGACTTGCCATCCTCTGACGAAATAAGTTTGTATTGTATTGTATTGTATATCTTTATTGTTATTTCCTGAGTATTCGCATACCCAGAGGAAACAAAAAACGTTCCTCAACCAGTGTCCATTTCAGTGTGTGCAGTAAAAAATAAATAGAAGTAAAAATACATATATCATGAACAAATTAACACTCTACTCTACTAAACATCAACAGGCGTTCCGATCGGCAGCGGCACGACAGTGGCTCTGCTGCAGTGTGTCCAGGTTGGTGGTTGGTGCACGATACTTTGGCAGGGGACAAAGTCCGGTTTATCAGTCTTATAACCTGCGGGAAGCAGCTGAGGAGCATCCTGCTGGTTTTGCACCTAATGCTCCGGTACCTCTTCCCAGATGGCAGGATGGAGAATATGTGATGGGATGGGTGGTAGGGGTCTTTGATGATGGAGATGGCTCTGCTGATACATCTCTTCCTGTATATGTCCAGCAGGAAAGGGAGTGGAGCACCAATAATCCTGCTGGCGGTCTTCACAATCCTGTCTAGTTGGTGCCGTTCGTACGCCTTGCAGCTCCCGAACTAGGAAGTGATGCCGTAGGTTAATGTGCTCTCGATTGTCCCCCTATAAAAAGTTCGTAGGTTCGTAGGGAGACCTGCTTTACGTAGTCTTCGGAGAGGGTGTAGTCGCTGCTGGGCTCTCTTGACCAGTGCTGTGGTGTTGGTCGTGGACGTCAGGTCATCTGACAGGTGGAGTCCTAGGAACTTCACGCTGTTGACCCTTTCCACATCAGCTCCATCGATGTGCAGAGGTGTATGGTGTTGTTTTCCCGCCCTCCTGAAGTCAACCACCATCTCCTTCGTTTTTCCCACGTTGAGAATGAAGTTGTGGGATTTGCACCATCCTGTGAGCAGCTCCACCTCCATCCTGTACGCCGACTCATCATTGTCACTGATGAGACCCACCACTGTTGTGTCATCAGCGAACTTGTTGATGAAGTTGTTGTTGAGTCTAGCAGTACAGTCGTGTGTTAGCAGACTAAACAGCAGGGGGCTTAGGACACAGCCTTGGGGCGAGCCAGTGCTCACGGCTATGGTTTTTGATGTCCTACTGCCCACCCTGACTGTCTGCTGCCGTTGCGACAGAAAGTTCAGGACCCAGTTACATGTGCCAGCATCAACTCCCAATAGCTCCAACTTCTCCACCAACTGCTGCGGAATGATTGTATTAAAAGCAGAGCTGAAGTCTATGAAGAGGATCCTGGCATAAGTATTTTTCCGATCAAGGTGTGACAGTACGAGTTTCAGTGTTGTTGAGACTGCGTCCTCTGTGGATCGGTTGGCTCTGTAGGCGAACTGCAGTGGGTCTAGGTCGGCAGGTAGACTATTTTTGATATGCTGCATAACCAGTCGCTCAAAACACTTCATTACTATGGGTGTTAGAGCCACTGGTCGAAAGTCATTATGGCAGGCTGGGTTTGGTTTCTTCGGGACAGGGACGATGGTGGCACTCTTAAGACAGTTGGGCACTACTGCCTGGCTGAGTGAGATGTTAAAAATGTCTGTGAAAACATCTTTCAGTTGCTCGGCGCAGTCTCTTAAGACGCATCCAGGAATGTTGTCCGGCCCTGCAGCTTTGCGTGGGTTGATGCTGGCAAAGGTCTTTTTAACTCCGGCTGCGGACAGCCTGAGCGACTGGTCACTGGGAGATGGCAGTAGTGCACGTGTCTGGGTGGTGTTTCCAACCTCAAACCGTGCGTAGAACTCGTTCAGTTCATCTGGTAGAGAGGGGTCGTTTTGGCATATCCGCAGCGGGGGGGCTTGTAGTCCGTGATGGTATGAAATCCCTGCCACAAGCGACGTGTGTCTTTGTCATTTGCGAAGTGGCTGTTTAGTTTTTGTCCATACAGCCTCTTCGCTTCCCTGATCCCCCGGGATAGGTTACACCTTGCCAGTTTGTATGCTGCGTTGTCCCCAGATTTGAATGCAGCATTCCGGATTCTCAGTAGGGAACACACTTCCCCAGTTAGCCAAAGTTTCTGATTGGCACGCCTCCTAATGGTTTTTACCACCGTTACATCATCAATGCATTTATTGATGTAGCCGATGACGGATTCTGTGTATTCTTGGAGGTTGATGCTACTGTCATCTGTTGCTGCCTCCCTGAAAATGGCCCACTGTGTGGTTTCAAAACAGTCTTGTAGTGCTGCGGTAGCTCCCTGTGGCCATGTTCTGACTTCTTTGACCGTTGGCCTGTCCTGTTTCACCCTGGGTCTGTATGCAGGTGTGAGCATAACCGCCAGGTGGTCAGAGTTGCCGATATGGGGGAGGGGGGCTGCTCTATATGCATCTTTAATGTTGGTGTACACCAGATCTAGTTTGTTCTTTCCCCTGGTTGCAATGTTCACATGCTGGTAAAATTTAGGCAGAACAGATCTAAGACTTGCCTGGTTGAAATCCCCAGCTGCCATGAAGAAAGCATCTGGATGTTCCCTCTGCTGCTCACTGATGTTGTTATAGAGTTCTGTCATAGCATCCTTCACGTCCGCGCTCGGTGGTACATAGACGGCCGTTATGAAGACTGCCGTTAGCTCCCTGGGTAAGTAGAAGGGTCGGCATTTCACAGTCATTAGCTCTACATGGGGTGAGCAGTAAGTGGAAGTCATCACAGCATCCCGGCACCATGATCTGTTCACATATACAGCCAGCCCCCCTCCTCTTGCCTTACCAGCTAGCGAAGCTACTCTATCAGCTCTGTATAGCATAAGTCCCTCCAACTGGATCGCAGCGTCTGTGATGTTCTGATTCAGCCAGGTCTCCGTTAGGACGTAGACACAGCAGTTCTTCACGCTTCGTTGGGAGGCTCTCCACGCTCTGAGGTAGTCCATCTTGTTGTCGAGGGAGCGGACATTTGCCAACATGACTGTAGGCACTGCCGGTTTGTGAGGGTTCGCGTTTAGCCTAGCGTGGGCTCCTGCGCGCTTCCCCCGCTTCTGCCCCCTGCTACACCGCTTGCGATATTTCCCCACCAGCGTTGCTCCAGGTGCGGGTGCAGCCGCGGCTCTCCATGGGCCTGCGCACCTCCGTGGGCACCTCCGTGGGCCTACGCGACGCAGAAGTCTCAGCTCCACCAGGACGCTCCGTAAGTTAATGTTGCAACAAGAAGCCTTGTTGCCGATTTTTAAAAGGACCTGCCGCTCGTACTTACGCACATACACACACTCCTCCGACACACACTCTTCATACACACCACTCGCTCCAAAAACACACGAAAACACCGAACTTTCACTGGGAGAGGCCGCTGCAAACTCCGATCGCGCCGCCATCTTGCCCAAGTTCCTCATGATTTAATGTTAAAAAGTACGTCCTTTTATTCTGACTCTGAACAAAGAATTCTGCCACAGACAGTTGTAAAGGCACATTTGTATAGCAGTAGCAGAATCGGTCCGAATCAGCATGGATATACGAAGGGGAAATCATGCTTGACTAATCTTATGGACTTTCATGAGGATGCAACTATGAAAATGGACAAGTGGATGTAGTGTACCATGAACTTTTTGAAAGCATTTGATAAGTTCCACAATAGAGGTTAGTGGTCAAAACTAGAGCACATGATATTGGGGGTAGGTTGTTGACATGGATAGATTATTGGTTGGCAGACAGGATACAAAGAGTAGGGATTAACGGGACCCTTTCAGAATAGCAGCCAGTGATTGTTGGGGTGCCGCAAGATTCGGTGCTGAGACCGCAGCAATTTACAATATATGTTAATGATATAGATGAAGGGATTCAAAGTTACCTCAGCAAATTGCAGATGACACAAAGCTGGGTGGCAATGTGAACTGTGAGGAAGATGTTATGAGGATGCATTGTGACTTGGACAGGTTAGGTGAGTGAGCAGATGCATGGCAGATGCAGTTTAAAGTGAATAAATGTGAGGATATCCACCTTCGTAGTAAAAACAGAATGGCAAAGGATATCTAAATGATGTAATGTTGGGAAAAGGGGAAGTACAACGGCAGCTGAGTGTTCATCAGTCTCTGAAAGTAAGCACGCAGGTACAGTCGGAAGTGAAGAAAGTTAATGGCATGTTTGCCTTCATAACAAAATGAGTTGAATATAGGAGCAAAGAGGTCCTTCTGCATCTCTACCATAGACAAAAGGTGCAGGAGTAGGCACCGCCATTCAAAGTGTTCTTCTTCTAGCGTATGGCGAGCACAGACTAAGGTTGTAGGACAACTTGTTCTATTTGATTTTATTTGATTGTGCACGTCAGGTTGATTGCATTCCTTGAAACAGGGCGGACCACCTGAAGGTTACAATCTCCCACCTTGCCATTCAATGTGATCGTGGCTGATCATCTACCATCAGTACCCGTTCCTGCCTTCTCTCCATATCCCTTAATTCCACTATCCCTAAGAGCTCTATCTCTCTTGAAAGCATCCAGAGACCAGAGACCAGCGTCCAACGTACAGCCAATTCCGCACACTCACAACTCTCTGTGAAAATTTGTTTTCTCATCTCCGTTCTAAATGGCTTACCATTATTCTTAAACTATGACCCCTGGTTCTGGACTCCCCCAACATCGGGAACATGTTTCCTGCCTCTAGCGTGTCCAAAGCCTTAATAATCTTATATGTTTCAATAAGATACCCTCTCACCTTCGAAATTCCAGAGTATACAAGCCCAGCCGCTCAATCTCCCAGCAGATGACAGTCCCGCCATCCCGAGAATGAACCTCGTTAATCTACGCTGGGCTCCCTCAAATAGGAAGAATGTCCTTCTTCAAGTTTGGGAGACAAAAACGCCACACAATACTCAAGGTGTGAACTTACTAGGGCCCTGTACAACTGCAGAAGGACCTCTTTGCACCTATACTCACCTCCTCGTGTTATGAAGGCCAATATACCATTCACTTTCTTCACTGCCTGCTGCACCCGCATGCCTACTTTCAGTGACTGATGAACCAGGTCTCCCAGATCACCTGTACTTCTCGTTTCCCCTTATCTGAAAATTTCATGCTTTATTTCTCCAGTTATTAATGAAAATGTTAAAGATTCCGATACAACTTTGAATTAAAAACGAGTCTTTCGCTGATGACGTCGCAATAGTGTACTTTGCGCTGGGAGTGACGCTGCTCCCCGTTGATCGCTCACCGCTACTCGCTCCACGTTGCTCTCCCCCCCCCACTGCTCTCTCCCCGTTGCTCTCCCCGTTGCTCTCGCCCCCCCCGCTGCTCTCCCCCCGCACCTCGCTCCCCATTGCTCTCGCCCCCCCCGCTGCTCTCCCCCGCTGCTCTCGCCCGCCCCGCTGCTCTCCCCCCGCTGCTCTCCCCCCCCCGCTGCTCTCTCCCCGCTGCTCGCTCCCCGCTGCTCTCCCCCCGCTGCTCTCCCCCCGCTGCTCGCTCCCCGCTGCTCTCCCCCGCTGCTCTCCCCCCGCTGCTCGCTCCCCGCTGCTCTCCCCCCGCTGCTCTCTCCCCACTGCTCGCTCCCCGCTGCCCCCCCCCCCCCGCGCTCTCTCGCCACTGCTCGCTGCTCGCTCCCGCTGCCCCCCCCGCTGCTCTCCCCCGCTGCTCGCTCCCCGCTGCTCCACACCCCCGCTGCTCGCTCTCCGCTCGCTCCCGGCCGCCTGCCCCATCCTCCTCTCCCTACCTCCTCTTCTCCCCGCTCCTCCCTCCCCCTCCCCCCCTCTCCACCCCTCTCCCCCTCGTCTCCCCCATCCTCATCCCCGCCCACCTCCTGTCTCCTCTCGCCATCCTCCCTCCATCTCACCCCTCCTACCATATCCCCCTCCTCTCTCTCCCCCTCCTCATCCCCCTTCCTCTCTCTCTCCCTCTTCTCTCCGCCCGCTCCTCGCTCCTCCCGCTCCTCTCTCCCCCCTCCTCTCTCCACACCCTTCTCTCACGCCCTATCCTCTCCCCCCCCGTCTCTCCCGCTCCTTCCCCCTTCCTCTTCTCTCCCCTCTCCTCTCTCCCCTCCTCTCCCCTGCTCCTCCTCTTCACCTCCCCCTCTTTCATCTCTTTCTCTCCCCAGCCTCCTGTCCCCACCCCCTCCTTTCCCCCTCCTCTCCTCTACCTCCTCTCTCCCCTACTCTCCCTATCCTCCTCACCCCCTTCCTCTATACCCCCTCCTCTCTCCCCGTCTCCTCCCTTTCCCTCTCCTCTCTCCACCACTCCTCCCCCCTACTCTCTCCCCCCTTCTCTCTCTCCCCCTACTCGCACCCTCCTCTCTCCACCGGCTCTCTCTCCCCCCGGCCTCTTCTCTCCCCGACCTCTCCCCCCCCTGCTTCTCTCCCCCGGCCTCTCTCGCCTTCCCTCCCTCTCTAGCCGCGCCTGCGAGTTGGGGGCTATGCGTGGTGGATAGCGCGGGGGCTGATGTAAAAGGAGCGAATGAATAATATTAATATAACATCAAGGTGGGTGGTCAGGTGTGCGTGTGTGTGGGGGCGGTTGTTTTTTTGTTTATTTTTTAAACATAGACAATAGGTGCAGGAGTAGGCATTCGGCCCTTCGAGCATGCACCGCCATTCGATATGATCATGGCTGATCATCCAACCTCAGTATCCCATCCCTGCCTTCTCTCCATACCCCCTGATCCCTTTAGCCACAAGACCACATCTAACTCCCTCTTAAATATAGCCAATATATAGTTAGTGTGTGTGTTGGGGGGGGGTGTTTCGGTGTCTGTATGGGGTGGTTAGTGTCTGTGTGTGTGCTGGGGGTGTTGTTAGTGTGTGTGTGACGCCTCATATATATATATTTATTTATTTATTTGTTTATTTGTTCCGAACAAGTAAAGACATAAATAGGAATAAATAGCAACACCAAAATCGAAATAGTCAAACAATTGGACATTCCAGGCAATATTTTCAAAGCAATGAAAAGCATAAAGCAAAATTTAAATGTCCAACACTTTTTCTTTACAAGCTCGAAAAGTAGTGAGAAGAAGAATACTTATGTAATCTCACCCCTTCTCCTAAACCCTTCTTTCATATTTAATAATTAATTAATTAATAATAATAATACCCCAGACAATTTTTAGAGATGCATACAGACATATATATATATACATACAACTGATATACACATACAAGTAATATGTATGAAGTAACCAAAAAACCATCAATAAATAATAAATAAAATAATAAATAAACATAACCCCTGTTTGCAACCATCCCCTTCATCCCTGTACCTTGTGAAAAAAAGTTTTTTGTATGTCATTTTGAACTGGTTCATGTTTGGACATTGCTTTAACTCCACATTCAAACTGTTCACAATCCTACTCCACAGACCGAAATACAAACAGTTTTTCTGGTCGTGCGGACTCTTTGTACCTTAAAATTAAATATTCTTCTTAAATTATAACCCCCCACTCGCTCATTGAATATTTTTTGTATATTTCCAGGTAAGTTTTTATTTATATATATATATATATATATATATATATATATATACCCCACTCTATTGCCCCACTTGTGTTTTACTTCTCATGCATGCAATCACGATCAGAAACAGTGTACTGTTTACGATATCCTGAACGAATCTACGTGCATCGCTATTACGCACAGAATGGTCAATATCAACCGTTCGGAAAAAAAGGGCCGACTCACGACATGAGGCTGTCTGGTAAGTGGTCCTTTCCACATAATCACTGGCAAAGAACACACACACCTACAATTACACATATCTCCGCAATCTCTCTCTCTCTTCTCTCTCTCTCTCTCTCTCTCTCTCTCTCTCTCTCTCTCTCTCTCTCTCTCTCTCTCTCTCTCTCTCTCTCTTCCCTCTCTCTCTCTCTCTCTCTCTCTCTCTCTCTCTCTCTCCCTCTCACTCTCTCTCTCTCTCTCTCTTTTTCTTTCTTTCTCTCTCTCTCTCTCTCTCTCTCTCTCTCTCTCTCTCTCTCTCTCTCTCTCTCTCTTCTCCTCTCTCTCTCTCTCTCCTGCAGATGCTGTTTTAGAGACACTATGAGCCGGAGTACACAAAGGGGCGTGCAGCAATACCTAGAGTACACAATTAGGGGAAGACACTCTTCTTTATACTATGTCCAGCACATTTATTTTCTGTACAAAAATCTCGAGTTGGGAGATTATGACAAAATATTATCAAAGAGAATGTATGTTGCTCTCGACAAATAAAGACTTCTGCGTCAACCGGCGTCGGCCTCTCAGTGGTCTGTATCGAATAACAACACGTGGGAGCTCTTCCAGAGAAGGTTCATGCTGCTTCATGTGCCCAACATCGGTCTGAGGGGGACTAAAGGCCGTGTCTTACCTGTTTGCGGTCATCGGCGGTGAAGCGCGGTGCAGACGGTAGCTAGGACCGCGCGGCAACGGCGAGAGCGTCGAGGCTATCCAACGGAGCGCCGCACGGATGTTGCGCGGGGGCCGAGTTAATTCAAACACGGCGGGTCCCACGTGCTTGCGGTAAGTAAAAAAAGGGGGGGCCGACTGCGATGACGTCGGCCCCCCGCACGTGACTCACCAGCGGCGGCTGTGGCGGCCGCCATCCTGATCGCGGCGCTGTAGCGATGGCTGTGCCTGCGGCCGCGCAGCACACGTGTCTCACTGGCGGCGGCACGTGCGTCACTGGCGGAGGCTGTGCAGAGGAGGTTTGACGCACGGGCTCGAGCCATACTGGCGGCGGCCCGTGCGAGCGGCCGTGCGCACTCGTGCATCACTGGTGGAGGTTGTGCGGTGAGTATTTGGTTTTTCGACATTGTCGATTTTATTTTTGCACCGCGCGGTGTTGGGAACACCGTCGCACGGCCCGGGAATTGTTCTTTCTCACGAGTGCGCGGTCTATGGCGGCAGATTCTTCCCGTTTCGCCGCCAATGACCGCTGATTCGTGAGACAGACCTTTAAGAGTTGCATCGCATCGGACAGTCTAGTCATGATCGAACTCTCGGTTGCTCACCATTTGAACTCTCCTTACCTTTCACATACCGACCTTTCTTTCCCGGGGGTTTATCATTGCCAGGATATGTTCACACGCAAACTGTAGGAAATCTGCCTCAGAATCCGCTTGGGTGAGATCACAGGACAGTGGTATGAACATTGAAATCTACAATATTAAATAATATCCCCGCTCCCTGATAACCGCCCTCCCTATCCTGTGAAAGACCCCGAAGCTCCACCCGGTTCTCCCGCCCCCTCTTTCGCCATCCCCCATCATTGTCCGCCTATATCGCCTACTCTAGATTTACATTGCACCCCATTGTCCCGTAGCCGGATGTGGCATCGGAGGACGAGAAGCCGAAGCAAAAAGTGGAAGCCAAATAACAGAAAGGAAACGAAGCCGAAATGCCAACTACCTGTAAGGGTGGTGTAGATGGTTCATGCATGCAACTAATAATATAGCTACCTCAGTACCACTAACCACGCCTTAGTTATCAAGTATAATAACTCTCTCTATCTCTCCCTCCCTCTCTTGGTTCCAGCATGGTTATAGACTACAAGCAGTCAGTGCTGATGTGTCTAACCTGGAGTGATCATTAAACAATAAGTAAAGTTACAAGTGTGTCAGACTTAACTTATTACATGGTGTCAGAAACTTAAAACACGCGCATCCTGTTCATCGGGTTATTTCTTTGAAAGTGCTGCTTTATCGGAGTTTTCTCGTACCCCTTTGCCACCATGGCATCCTCGGCCGTAAACCCTCGCCCCTTGTCTTTGATGCCGACATAGCGGAGCGCTGGGCGACTTTTGATTTGGATTTCACACACTACATGAATATCGTTCACCGAAACGATCCCGACGCCGTCAAAGCATCTCTTCTGCTGAACCTTGCTGGTCCTGATGCCATGAGGAGAGCACTTGCCTTTGCCTACAATCCCGCGGTCCGGGATGAAAACGATCAGGTTCTAGTACCTGCGGAATCTGCCAACGATCCGGTATGTTTGCTACGGAAGTTGCTGAAATTTGTGACTTGCGCTCTAACCTCATTTTAGAGCGAGCTAAGTTCTTTACGCGGAAACAACAGCATGATGAGCCAGTTCAGTGTTTTATTGCTGATCTGCACTATCTAGCCCAGAGGTGCCGATTTGAAAATGTGACTGACCAGCTTACTAGGGACATTTTAGTGACGGGTATGCTGGATCAGAAGTTGCGATCGGAGCTACTGAGAAAGCCAGATCTTACTCTGACCGAGGCCATGCACGCATGCAGGTTGGCCGAAGTTGTTGACCCGCAGTTCGGACAGCGGGAGTCTCATAGCCGAGCTATCAATTTAACGGTTCTCAACAACCGCGTCCCAAAATAGACAACACTACACCTGCGCCGCGGACAAGCTACCTCCCCGGCGGACACGATGTTAAAAAGTGCCCCAATGGTAATTATATGCATTCGATGCAATCGCAGTGCCCGGCTTACGGAAAATCCTGCAATTTCTGCAAGAAATTTAACCATTCTCGGCGGCCTGCCGGTCCCGTGGGAAATTTTCCCCAGCTTCTAGACAAGTATTAAACAACCTGGTACAAGTCGATAACGAGTTTGGTTCCCAGTCCTCTCTCGACATTGCCCACGACTCTGAGCCAATTAGTTCTCAAGGAGACGCTAGGCGACCACACTCCTACACGCACCTGCTCTACTCCCTGATCCATCGGTCCTCGTTACTGTCAACAATTATTCTTTCTCAGCTAAGCTCGATACTGGGGCAAAGGTCAATGTTATTTCAACAGGCCGTTCAAAAAGATTAGATTTAATGAGCTGCTGACTGCAAACCGTACGACTTTACATGCTTATGGGGCGAGGTGCTGAAACCTGTGGGGAAGGCCACTTTCAATTGCGTGCTGCACAAGTTATCGCGGCCTCTCCTGGTCTATGTTCTCGACTATGACTGTGTAACTCTGTTGGGCAACCAGGCATGCCAAAGACCTAGGACTGGTGTCCTTCGACCGTACTGTCCATGAAGTGCAGATGCTGCTGGATCCGATGTCTGTGTACCCGGACTTGTTCGGCAATGAGCTGGGCAAGCTACCACTCGTTTACAAGATCGCCACCGACCCGAAGGTGGTGCCCGTGGTCCGTGCACCACACAGAGTGTCCCTCGCTAGAAGGATATAGTTGAGTCAATGCTCAAGAGCATGGTCGCTATGGGAGTGCTGGAAGCGGTTAGCGAACCCACCGACTGGGTCTCCACCATGGTCGCCACCCTGAAAAAGGACAAGAACGAGATACGGGCATGCATTAATCCGAAGGACCTGAACCTCGCGACCAGGCGACCACACTACCTCATGAGAACCGTGGAAGATGTTGCAGCTCAAGTCGGCCAGGCCACGGTCTTCTCTGTCCTTGATGCCAAGAGCTCATCTGGCAAATACCTCTCGACAAACGCTCCTCCGACCTGACAACGTTTGCCACTCCATATGGCAGATTCAAGCTGCTACGGATGCCATCTGCTATTAACTCTGCCAGCGAGGTGTTTCAGCGGTCCATGGAACAGCTGTTCACCGGCATGCCGTGTGCCATCATCGGTGGATGATATCCTAGTCTATGGGAAGAATGCCGCCGAACATGACAAGAACCTCCGCTGGGTCCTGGACCGGGCCCGTCAGATCAATTTCAAACTGACGAAAAAAAGTGCAGATTCCGCGTCTCCGAAGTGCCTTACGTCGGGCATATCTTCACTTCTAATGGACTGAAGCCTGACCCACAAAAGACAAATGCAATCTCCGAGATGTCTCGGTCTGCAACGATTCCTGGGCATGGTCAATTACCTGGGGAAGTTCATACTTAATCTCAGTGAGCTGAGCTCGCCCCTGAGGCAGCTAACTAAAAAATACACTGCCTGGTCCTGGTTTTCCACAACACCAGCAGGCTTTCGAATGTCTGAAGTCTAAGCTGACCAGCACCCCGACTCTAAAATTCTTTGACCTGCGCCGTCCCATTGTTGTTACCTGTGATGCCTCTCGTTTTGGACTCGGTGCTGCTTGCCTGCAGCTCTACGACGACAGATCGCTGTTACCGGTCTCGTATGCCTCGCGGACCATGGCCGACACGGAGCAACGGTATGCCCAGATGGAGAAGGAGCTCCTGGCGGTGGTGCTCGCTGGCTCCAAGTTCAAATACTTCTCTTCGGCAGCAAATTCACAGTCGAAACCGACCACCAGCCATTAGTGACTATTCTCAACAAACGATACATATGCCCCCGCCAGGCTGCAGCGCATGATGCTGCAGCTCCAGCGTTTTGGATTTCAACATCGTTGACAAGAAGGCACTTAGATGCATGTGGCCAACACCCTGTCTTGTGCTCCACTAGCCTCCTGCGACCGCCACCCCTACGAGCAGGAGGACCTGCTGGTACTGAACGTCAACTTTGTCCCAACCAAGCAGCTACAGTGTTAAAGAAGGAACTGCAGATGCTGGAAATCGAAGGTACCACAAAAATGCTGGAGAAACTCACCGGGTGCAGCAGCATCTATGGAGCGAAGGAAAGAGGCAACGTTTCGGCCGAAACCCTTCTTCAGACTGATAGGGGGTGGGAGAAGAAAGGAAAAAAGGCGGAGGGGGAGCCCGACGGCTGGGGGAGGGGGAGGAGACAACCAGAGGGCTGAGAAGGGAGGGGACAGCAAGGCTAGCAGAATTGGGAGAATTCAATTGAATTCGTGGTAATCACGTAAATCGTGGTAATCACGTACAATTAAAGTAGCGGGAACGTCGGAACTCGTGGACGCAACTTAGCGACTCTGGCGCTAACGGGAGGGTACCCGCGAAACTTGTTAACTCTTGAAAAAGTTCAAACATGTTTGAACTTTTCCACGATTAAAATGTACTCTTGAGGGTAAACTCGTTGTAAGAACGTAGTGGCCCGTGCGTTTAACTTTGTGACTCGTGATTCTACCGTGGGAACTCTTTTTAGAAACAATAATCAGGGACAGAAATATCAGTTACTTAGACTTTTTAAGACAAATTCTGCTTAACAAAGTTAAGCAAGTTATTGATAAAGGTGACAGAGTGGGTTGAAAAGAAAAAAATGCTTGAAGTTTATATATAAATTTGTGTTGTATTGTGTTGTGTTGAAAAGTTTTTTGCTGATCCGTTTGATTCTCACTGTTTGTTTACTTCATTGCACAATAAAAGAGAGTTCTTTGCTATCAAGAAAGATCAAATTGATGTCTGGAAGTCTTCATTTTAATATCACTACAAAGTCTCATGACTTGAATGTAATATTCCTTTCATCATAAAACACAAAATAGAGGAAGGCAAATATATTCACAGTCTTGATTCTCACAATCATTTGTGAGATTTAAGACTCAGCTGCCTCATATGCTGTGCTTTTTAAATGTTTAAAATTGTCCCCTCTCAGTAGATCAGAAAATAAGACAACAGCACGGTTAATGTGAAACAAGTCTTTATTCATCTTGTTCACTATAAAAAACGCTTTTTTGCACATATTGAGAAAAGGAGCACCACAGCAAACAACACAGTGGTCTAAAAAGGGCTTCTCATACATGAAAATCAACAAATGAAGCACAAATAAAAGTATTTCCACATATACTAATTCAGCTGAGAAATGCACAAGTCTAAATTCAGGCAATAAAAGATAAAATGCAATGCGCTAAATGACAAGTTTTGAGATCTACAATCAGATAAGCAGATGCATGATAACCACGTTTTAAAGGAAAGACAGATGCAATGAAATTACTTTTACACCGCAATAAAAAATAAATCCACACATAAAGTTAAACAAAGAAAAGTCAGCAGGATTTAAACTAAACATGAAATTAACTGGATTTTTCTGCATGTGGGCTCTCCTCATGCAGTGATGTACCTGTGGTCGGCAGCCGCTCAAAATAAGCTGTCCTGCCACGGCACACTGCCCAATTCTGAATTATAGTAGGAGCAGAGATGATCTCTCTGCTCTTTGCACTGTTGGTCCCCGTGTTACCTCGAAAACACTGCAGTGGCACCAAAGTCTCGTCGTTTGTACCACTCCTCCACGCACCTAGTGTTATTCTCCCCTGTTTGACTGTCCACTAAGTCACCGTCCTGCATGGCTGTTGCTGATCCTGAAGCTGCACCTCTGATACGGATCAGGTTGTGCAGAACACATGCAGCAAACACAATAGTCTTTACGTTCTTTGGCTGGCATGACATCATTTTTTTAAACATGTGATGATTTTTCAGCACTTCGATATACATTGTTTCCTCAAGATTAACGGGAGAGGAACTTGGTACACTCGGGAGACGAACTTGGAACATCGCAGAAATGAGAAGTAAAACGGGAAACGGGTGACATTTCGTAGGTGAATGTTACCAACAATAATTGATTCTATTATTAATTGACTAATAATTGACTCTATTAGCGGAAGATGCCATTCTGATCTAACATTATCAATGCCTCTGTCTTTGGAGCAACACCAGCAATTTACTAAATCTGACTACATGCGGCACAGTGGTAGAGTTGCTGCCTCGCAGCCTCAGAGACCGGGTTCGATCCTGACCATGGGTGCAGTCTGTAAGGAGTTTATATGTTCTCCCTGTGACCGCGTGGGTTTTCTCCGAGTGCACCGGGTTCCTCTCACACTCCAGAGATTACAGGTTTGTAAGTTAATCGTCTTCGGTAACAATGTATAATTGTCCCTGGAGTGTATAAGAATAGGTGGTCGGCGCGGACTCGGTGGGCCGAGGGCCTGTTTTCCGCGCTATATTCTCTAAAATCTGAAGTTAGGTAATGTCTAAAGGAACTGCAGATGCTGGTTAATACGCACAAAAGGACACAAAATGTTGGTGTAACTCAGCAGGTAAGGCAGATCTGGGAAGAAAAACATAAAAAGCTGGAGTAAGTCAGCGGGTCAGGCAGCATCTCTGGAGAAAAAGAATAGGTGGCGATTCGAATCTGAACCCTTCTTCAGACATCCTAATCGGAATTGAGTCTGAAGATGTGTCTCGTCCCGAAACATCACCTATT
This sequence comes from Malacoraja senta, assembly GCA_038087875.1. Classification (NCBI taxonomy): domain Eukaryota; kingdom Metazoa; phylum Chordata; class Chondrichthyes; order Rajiformes; family Rajidae; genus Malacoraja; species Malacoraja senta. Next base: position 1,149,403 of record JAXLNO010001166.1, on the reverse strand, counting down.
TTTCTCCAGAGATGCTGCTTGACTCGCTGAGTTACTCCAGCTTTTTGTGTCTGTCTTCGGTTAAACCAGCATGTGCAGTTCACTTCTTACCGGGTATCTGGAGAACATTGATTGGTAGCATTCCGGACTCTGCTTCGGAAAGGCATCGATCGCTAGTCGGCGAGGACTCCGAGCTGTATCTCTCAAAGAAGTACATGTGAAAAATTTCTCACGGACCATAAAAATGCGGGACCTTTCAGTAAAGTCCCTTTTAAAGATTATAGTTATTTTCTTGAATCTCATTAACATAACTCATGAATAAGTTGATGTCCATATGCGGATGCAAATCTTTATATTTTTAAATTCAATCCCACAGAAGACAATTTTTACTCACCTTCTATCCCCTCTGTCCCAGTTTCCGGGTTCACCGTTCGCAGGAGTTCCCACGGCAAACGCAAGAGTTATTACGGATATCGCACTGGCCACTACGTCCATATAATGTTGCAATGTTCAACCACAAGTGTACAAGTCACTCTTGGAGAAATTCAGAGCTTGCGATTTTTCGCCCGAGTCAACAAGTTACACGATTACCTGCCGTTAGCGCCACGGTGGTCCACGGTGGTCCACGAATGCCGTACGGTTATCGTACGAGGTTCCCACGATGTTCAACTCTGGTTAATCAAATTGGCAGGGGTGCTGAGGAAGAGGATTTCTAGGAATGTATGCGGGATTGTTATCTAAACCAACATGTAGAGGAACCAACGAGAGAGCAGGCTATTCTAGACTGGGTATTGAGTAATGGGAAGGGTTAGTTAGCAGTCTTGTTGTGCGTGGCCCCCTTGGGCAAGAGTGACCATAATATGGTTGAGTTCTTCATTAGGATGGAGAGTGACATTGTTAATTCAGAAACAACGGGTCTGAACTTAAAGAAAGGTAACTTTGAGGGTATGAGACGTGAATTGGCCAAGATTGACTGGCAATTAGTTCTAAAAGGGTTGACGGTGGATATGCAATGGAAGGCATTTAAAGACTGCATGGATGAACTACAAAAATTGTTCATCCCAGTTTGGCAAAAGAATAAATCAGGGAAGGTAGTGCATCCGTGGATAACAAGGGAAATCAGGGATAGTATCAAAGCAAAAGATGATGCGTACAAATTAGCCAGAAAAAGCAGCATACCAGAGGACTGGGAGAAATTCAGAGATCAGCAGAGGAGGGCAAAGGGCTTAATTAGGAAAGGGAAAATAGATTATGAAAGAAAACTGGCAGGGAACATAAAAACTGACTGCAAAAGCTTTTATAGATATGTGAAGAGAAAGAGATTAGTTAAAACAAATGTAGGTCCCTTGCAGTCAGAAACAGGTGAATTGATCATGGGGAACAAGGATATGGCGGACCAATTGAATAACTACTTTGGTTCCGTCTTCACTAAGGAAGACATAAATAATCTGCCGGAAATAGCAGGGGGTCGCAGGTCAAAGGAGATGGAGGAACTGAGTGAAATCCAGGTTAGTCGGAAGTGGTGTTGGGTAAATTGAATGGATTAAAGGCCGATAAATCACCAGGGCCAGATAGGCTGCATCCCAGAGTACTTAAGGAAGTAGCCCCAGAAACAGTGGATGCATTAGTGATAATTTTTCAAATCTCTTTCGATTCTGGAGTAGTTCCTGAGGATTCGAGGGTAGCAAAGGTAACCCCACATTTTAAGAAAGGGAGGGAGAGAGAAAACGGGGGAATTACAGACCAGTTAGTCTAACATCGGTAGTGGGGAAACTGCTAGAGTCAGTTATTAAAGATGGATAGCAGCACATTTGGAAAGTGGTGAAATCATTGGACAAAGTCAGCATGGATATACGTAAGGTAAATCGTGTCTGACGAATCTTATAGAATTTTTCGAGGATGTAACTAGTAGAGTGGATAGGGGAGAACCAGTGGATGTGTTGTATCTGGACTTTCAGAAGGCTTTCGACAAGGTACCACGTAAGAGATTAGGATACAAACTTAAATCACACGGTATTCGGGGTTCAGTATTGATGTGGATAGAGAACTGGCTGGCAAACAGGAAGCAAAGAGTAGGAGTAAACGGGTCCTTTTCACAATGGCAGGCAGTGACTAGTGGGGTACCGCAAGGCTCAGTGCTGGGACCCCAGCTATTTACAATTTATATTAATGATCTGGACGAGGGAATTGAAAGCAACATCTCCAAGTTTGCGGATGACACTAAGCTGGGGGGCAGTGTTAGCTGTGAGGAGGATGCTAGGAGACTGCAAGGTGACTTGGATAGGCTGGGTGAGTGGGCAAATGTTTGGCAGATGCAGTATAATGTGGATAAATGTGAGGTTATCCACTTTGGTGGCAAAAACGGGAAGGCAGACTATTATCTAAATGGTGGCCGATTTGGAAATGGGGAGATGCGCGAGACCTGGGTGTCATAGTACACCAGTCATTGAAAGTAGGCATGCAGGGTGCAGCAGGCAGTGAAGAAAGCGAATGGTATGTTGGCCTTCATAGCAAGAGGATTTGAGTATAGGAGCAGGGAGGTTCTACTGCAGTTGTACAGGGTCTTGGTGAGACCACACCTGGAGTATTGCGTACAGTTTTGGTCTCCAAATCTGAGGAAGGACATTATAGCCATAGAGGGAGTGCAGAGAAGGTTCACCCAGACTGATTCCTGGGATGTCAGGACTTTCATATGAAGAAAGACTGGATAGACTTGGCTTATACTCGCTAGAATTTAGGGGATTGAGAGGGGATCTTATAGAAACGTACAAGATTCTTATGGGGTTGGACAGGCTAGATGCAGGAAGATTGTTCCCGATGTTGGGAAGTCCAGGACAAGGGGTCACAGCTTAAGGATAAGGGGGATACCCTTTAAGACCGAGATGAGGAAAAACATTTTCACACAGAGAGTGGTGAATCTCTGGAACTCTCTGCCACAGAGGGTAGTTGAGGCCAGTTCATTGGCTATATTTAAGAGGGAGTTAAATGTGGGCCTTGCGGCTAAGGGGATCAGGGGATATGGAGAGAAGGCAGGTACGGGATACTGAGTTGGATGATCAGCCATGATCATATTGAATTGGCGGTGCAGGCTCGAAGGGCCGAATGGCCTACTCCTGCACCTATTTTCTATGTTTCTATGTTTCTATGTTGCCTCTTGCGTCAAGTCACCCCGTGAGAAAGGCCTTTTTTTAATTATCCAAGACGGTGTCATCGTCAAGGCCACAAGGTCGCGGTCCCCAGCCTCCCTCTACGATCTATACTTCAATGCTGCCTGCACGGGAGAACCGACCTTTCTCTGTCGGGTCTCCGTTGTCGTTGGGGCCTAGCACCGTGGAGCGGCGTCCAACCGGAACGACCTGGGGGCTCCAGTCGCGGAGCCTGCGGACTACTCACCATCGTGGAGCTGGCC
>JAXLNO010001166.1:1092369-1145815 GCA_038087875.1 Malacoraja senta | reverse complement strand
GAGTAGAGGAGGGTGTGGGGGTGGGGAGTAGGGGAGGGTGGTGGGGGGAGTAGGCGAGGGTGCGGTGTGAAGGGGGGAGTAGGGGAGGGTGGGATGGGGGGGTGTAGGGGAGGGTGGGTGGGAGTAGGGGCTGGTGAGGGTGAAGGGGGCGTAGAGGATGGTGTGGGGGGAGTAGGGGAGGGTGGGTGAAGGGGGAGTAGGGGAGGTGGGTGGAGTAGGAGAGGGTGGGGTGAAGGGGGTGTAGAGGAGGGTGTGGGTGGGGAGTAGGGGAGGATGGGGTGAAGGGGGAGTAGGGGAGGGTGGGGGGAGTAGGGAAGGTGGGGGTGAAGGGGAGTAGAGGAGGGTGGACGGGAGTAGGCGAGGGTGCGGGTGAAGGGGGAGTAGGGGAGGGTGGGGGTGGTAGGGAGTAGGGAAGGGGTGGAGGAGTAGGGGATGGTGGCGGTGGGGGTGGGGGGAGTAGGGGAGGGTGTGGGGGGAGTAGGGGAGGGTGGGGGTGAAGGGGGAGTACGGGAGGGTATGGGATGGGGGATAGGGGAGGGAGTAGGGGAGGGTGGGGGGGAGTAGGGAGGGTGGGGGGGGAGTAGGGGAGGGTGGGGAGAGTAGGGGAGGGTGGGGGGATAGGGGACGGTGGGGTTGAAGGGGAGTAGGGGAGGGTGGGGGGGAGTAGTGGATGGTGAGGGTGGGTGTGGGGGGGGAGTAGGGGTTGGTGAGGTTGGGGGGAAGTAAGGGAGGATGGGGGTGGGGGCGGAGTAGGAGCTGGGAGTAGGGGCGGGTGGGGGTGAAGTGGGTGTAGAGTAGGGGTGGGTGGGGGGTGCGGGGAAGTAGGGGAGGGTGGGGGTGGGGGGGGAGTAGGGGAGGTGGGGGGAAGTAGGGGAGGGTGGGGGTGGGAAGTAGGGGAGGGTGGGGGTGGGGGGGTAGGGGAGGGTGGGGGAGTAGGGGATGGTGGCGGTGGGGGTGGGGGGAGTAGGGAGGGTGTGGGGGGAGTAGGGGAGGGTGGGGTGAAGGGGAGTAACGGGAGGGTATGGGGTGGGAGGAGTAGGGAGGGAGTAGGGAGGGTGGGGGAGTAGGGGGGTGGGGGGGGAGGTAGGGGAGGGTGGGGGAGTAGGGGAGGGTGGGGGGGGGGGAGGGTGGGGGGGGATAGGGGAGGGTGGGGGGGAGGTAGGCGAGGGTTGGGGGGGGGGAGTAGGGGAGGGGGGTGAAGGAGGAGTAGGGGAGGGTATGGGGTGGGGGGAGTAGGGGAGGGAGTAGGGGAGGGTGGCTGGGGAGCAGGGGAGGGTGGGGGGGGGAGGGAGTAGGGGAGGGTGGGGGGAGTAGGGGAGGGTGGCGGGGATAGGGGGAGGGTGGGGTTGAAGGGGAGTAGGGGAGGGTGGGGGGAGTAGTGGATGGTGAGGGGTGGGTGTGGGGGGGGGTAAGGGTTGGTGAGGTTGGGGGGGAAGTAAGGGAGGATGGGGGTGGGGGCGGGAAGTAGGTGCGGGAGTAGGGGAGGGTGGGGGTGAAGTGGGGTGTAGAGTAGGGGTGGGTGGGGGTGCGGGGAGAAGTAGGGGAGGGTGGGGGTGGGGGGGGAGTAGGGGAGGTGGGGGAGTAGGGAGGGTGGGGGTGGGGAAGTAGGGAGGGTGGGGGTGGGGGGGGGGAAGCGAACTCCTTGTCCGGTGGTGTCTGTCTGTCCTCCTTCCCTCCCCACTGGGAGCCGGCTCTGATTGGTTGCCATGTGAGTAAATGCGACCCGGCAACAGCGCTGATTGGCTCCGATCCTGAAATGGGGAACGAATTAATGTTCTCATTGGTTGCCATGTGAGTAAATGCTGAGCAGCAACAGCCTCTGATTGGTTGCCGGGTGAGTAACTGCGGGGCGAGCTACCGTGGTCCTCCATGCGGTGTGACGTTTAGGGCGCGGGAACAAGATGAAGATGAACCGGCGCTGACACCCCGGACCCTGGTGAGAGAAAGATAGAGAGAGACAGAGAGGGAGAGGGAGAGGGAGAGAGAGAGAGAGAGAGAGAGAGATAGATACAGAGACAGACACACACACACAGGGGGCCGAGTCTCCCCATCGACCGCATGAAAATGGCGGCGGAGAAGCGGCAGTTGGTGACGTCGCTGCCGACGGACTGAGGAAAATAATGTTGTAAATAAATCAGCAGCGGATTGAGCGGGATCGGGTCAACATGGTGGGGAAATGGGTGAGTGGGGTCAATGACCACATACAGTACAGTACAGTACAGTACACGTGTGTGGGGTCAACATGGGGAGAAGTAACTAGTAGCGTGGATAGGGGAGAACCAGTGGATGTGGTGTATCTGGACTTCCAGAAGGCTTTCGACAAGGTCCCACATAAGAGATTAGGATACAAACTTAAAGCACATGGCATTGGGGGTTCAGTATTGATGTGGATAGAGAACTGGCTGGCAAACAGGAAGCAAAGAGTAGGAGTAAACGGGTCCTTTTCACAATGGCAGGCAGTGACTAGTGGGGTACCGCAAGGCTCAGTGCTGGGACCCCAGCTATTTACAATATATATTAATGACCTGGATGAGGGAATTGAAGGCAACATCTCCAAGTTTGCAGATGACACTAAGCTGGGGGGCAGTGTTAGCTGTGAGGAGGATGCTAGGAGACTGCAAGGTGACTTGGATAGGCTGGGTGAGTGGGCAAATGTTTGGCAGATGCAGTATAATGTGGATAAATGTGAGGTTATCCATTTTGGTGGCAAAAACAGGAAAGCAGACTATTATCTAAATGGTGGCCGACTAGGAAAAGGGGAGATGCAGCGAGACCTGGGTGTCATGGTACACCAGTCATTGAAAGTAGGCATGCAGGTGCAGCAGGCAGTGAAGAAAGCGAATGGTATGTTAGCTTTCATAGCAAAAGGATTTGAGTATAGAGCAGGGAGGTTCTACTGCAGTTGTACAGGGTCTTGGTGAGACCACACCTGGAGTATTGCGTACAGTTTTGGTCTCCAAATCTGAGGAAGGACATTATTGCCATAGAGGGAGTGCAGAGAAGGTTCACCAGACTGATTCCTGGGATGTCAGGACTGTCTTATGAAGAAAGACTGGATAGACTTGTTTATACTCTCTAGAATTTAGGAGATTGAGAGGGGATCTTATAGAAACTTACAAAATTCTTAAGGGGTTGGACAGGCTAGATGCAGGAAGATTGCTCCCGATGTTGGGGAAGTCCAGGACAAGGGGTCACAGCTTAAGGATAAGGAGGAAATCCTTTAAAAACGAGATGAGAAGAACTTTTTTCACACAGAGAGTGGTGAATCTCTGGAACTCTCTGCCACAGAGGGTAGTCGAGGCCAGTTCATTGGCTATATTAAGAGGGAGTTAGATGTGGCCCTTGTGGCTAAAGGGATCAGAGGGTATGGAGAGAAGGCAGGTACGGGATACTGAGTTGGATGATCAGCCATGATCATATTGAATGGCGGTGCAGGCTCGAAGGGCCGAATGGCCTACTCCTGCACCTATTTTCTATGTTTCTATGTTTCTATAAGTGAGTGAGGTCAATGACCACATACAGTACAGGACAGTACACGTGTGTGTCTGGGGAAAACTGGGGTCAAACTCGTAATAAATAAATAAACCAGCCTCCCCCTCTTATTCACTCAGGTCAATAACGTTATAAATATATAAATCAGCAGCAAAATGAGCGAAATAAATAAACCGGTAAATCTGGGGGAGAGAGAGCTGAGGTCAATGAATCTCCACATAACTACACGTCTGGGGGAATAAACTGGGGTCAATAATATAAACTCACCGTCTGGAGCAGCGTCCTGAGATAAAACACGTTATAAATAAACATCTCCCTCTCTCTGGCTCCCAACCCCCCATTCCCCTCTCTGTAAATAATCAATAAATCCCAAATAAACTGCACGTCTGGGGAATAATCCCGGTAAAACGGAGGTAAATAATGTTATAAACACACAGGGGAGCGGAATAAACTGGGATGTGAGTCGTTCCCAAACACCCGACCCCGACCCCTCGGTAAAATCATTCTAAATCTGCTGTGATGACATTACGCAAGTTGGTATTTCATAAGAACCACATGAATCATCAGGCTGCCTTTTAAACCCATGTCCATAAAGTTTGAGTCTAACGGTTGTAGCTGTGGCTTTTTAAAAATGTTTATTCTTGAAATAAAAAAACATAATTCATTATGCTAAAATAAATCAAAATGACAGAAAGGACCATGACAAAATTAAAATTCTATTGAATTAAGTAAAAATTATAAAAGCATTACTCCAAAAGTTATTAAACTAAGGCAATAGGTAAGAGCTAAACGGCTAAATTATGACAAACACAAATCTCATGTGCAATAGAAATTAAAAGTAAATGCCTAGGTAGTTAAGTTTGCTACAAAGTACATAACTAAAATGTATGAATAATGTCTGAGGAACAGAATTGCTTCTGTCAGAGAGGAGAGTGGAGGAAGGGGGGTGAGAGGCTGGAGGTGGAAAAGTGGTGAAGTGAGTAGCGGGGGAAACGGAGCAAAGGGAGAGGGGAGGATTCAAGGGGGAGTGGGTTTGGTGCCGATGGGGATGAATGGGGGTGCAGGGAACTGAGGGGGAGAGAGAGGGGTCAAGTGAGCCAAGGAAGGGGACAGGAGCCAGGTGGGGGTGGGGTCACATTGTTTGTGGGTGGGGAGGAAGGGCGAGGGAGCAAAGGGGGTAAAGAGCAGGAGGCGACGGCAGGGTTAAGGGGCAGGGAGCCACAGGGAGGAGGTCACATTGTTTGGGGGTGGGGAGGGGGTGTTGCAGTTTAGGAAGTCAAACCAGGGCAGGGTCTTCACTGTGAATGGCGGGGCGCTGGGGGAATGTGTGGAGCCGAGGGATCTAGGAGTGTGGGTACGAGTTGGGCCGAAGGTCTCTTTCCAACGCTGTATCACTCTATGAATCTATGACAAAGGTGCTGGAGTAACTCAGCAGGTCCGGCAGCATCTGTGGAGAAGATAGACACAAAGTGCTGGAGTAACTCAGCGGGTCAGGCAGCATCTGTGAAGAGAATGAATGGATGACATTTTGCGTCGAGACCCTTTGGTTTAGTTTAAAGATGCAGCAGGAAACAGGTCTTTCAGCCCGCTGAGTCCGTGCCGACCAGCGATCACCCCGTACACTAGCACTATCCCACGCACATTAGGTACAATTTAACAATTTTGCGGAGGCCGATTAATCTACAACCCTGAACGTCCTTGAAATGTTGGAGGAAACCAGAGCACCCGGAGTAAAAACCCACGCAGGTCAAGGGGAGAACGTACAAACTCCACACAGACAGCACCCGTAGTCAGGATCGAGCCCGGGTCTCTGGCGGGAGGCAGTAGCTGAAACCGCACAGAATTATATTAGTGATAATTAGTGATAATTTTTGAAAACTCTTTAGATTCTGGAGTAGTTCCTGAGGATTGGAGGGTAGCTAATGTAACCCAATTTTTAAAAAGGGAGGGAGAGAGAAAATGGGTAATTAGATAGATAGATGGATAGATATTTATTTGTTGTCATTTGAACCTAAGTTCAAACGAAATTCTGTTTCTGCAGTCATACAAACAAGTAAAAAGAACCAAGACACAACACAATTACACAAACATCCATCACAGTGAATCTCCTCACTGTGATGGAAGGCAAAGTCTTATCTCTCCCCTGCACTCCACATTCTCCTCCCGATGTCAAAGTCAAAGCCCCCGGCGGGCGATTGTAGATATGTCCTGCGGCCATCAAAGCCGCGCCGGGCGATGCAAGGCCACACTCTGGTCCCGATGTTGTAGCCCCCGGCAGCGCCAGCAAGTCCCACGGCCACCAATGCCGCGCCGGGCGACGCCAGACCCCGCTCCAGGTCATCTTCAACCCCGCAACTCGGGCGGGAGTAGCCGCCGTTGCTGGAGCCCCGAAAAGCAGTCTCCCACCATGGACCCGCGAGCTCCCGATGCTACCATCCACCAGACCCTGCGGCTGAAGCCTCCGAATCTCCGGGGTTGGGTAGCAGCAGCGCGCCACCACAGCTCCTCCCGCTCCGAACTCGGCCAGCTCCACGATGGTGAGTAGTCCGCAGGCTCCGCGACTGGAGCCCCAGGTCGTTCCGGTTGGAGGCCAGTTAGTCTAACATCGGTAGTGGGAAAATGCTCGAGTCAGTTATGAAAGATTGGAAAGTGGTGAAATCATTGGACAAAGTCATCATGGATTTATGAAAGGTAAATCATGTCTGACGAATCTTATAGAATTTTTCGAGGATGTAACTAGTAGAGTGGATAAGGGAGAATCAGTGGATGTGTTATATCTGGAGTTTCAGATTGCTTTGACAAGGTCCTACATAAGAGATTATTATACAAACTTAAAGCACACGGTATTGGGGTTCAGTATTGATGTGGAAAGAGAACTGGCTGGCAGACAGGAAGCAAAGAGTAACAGTAAAGGGGTCCTTTTCAGAATGGCAGGCAGTGACTAGTGGGGTACCGCAAGGCTAGGTGCTTGGCCCCAGCTATTTACAATATATATTAATGATTTGGACGAGGGAATTGAATGCAACATCTCCAAGTTTGCGGATGACACGAAGCTGAGGGCAGTATTTGCTGTGATGAGGATGCTAGGAGGCTGCAAGGTGACTTGGATAGGTTGGGTGAGTGGGCAAATGAATGGCAGATGCAGTATAATGTGGATAAATGTGAGGTTACAGGGCTCTCGCTTACTTTTCCCTGTTGCCAGCCGGGCAACCTTGCAGCTTTTTAGGTTGCCAAATTACAGTTTAGGTGGTCATTTAAGATGGCTTGCATGACGCGTGCGATAATGTGCTCGGACGAAGTGTGTAGTTACCAGTCGGAATTATACTCAATGAAGCATTCACATATTATTCTGCTTCAAATAAAGTCACAAACCAAACATATTCACTAATCAAGACATGGTATATCCCACAACGACATGCAGCAAAATTATAAGACAGTATCTCAACTCTTTTTACACATTGCAATTAATGCAATTTCTATTAGTTCTTTCCACTTCCAAACAAAAATGTGGTTGGATTATTCAGCGTATGATCAACCTGTGTCAATAAATCCTGGACCATGGTAACATATATGCATACGTATAGTTGTGAATGTTGCTCATTAAATAACTACAGTACTTATACTCCATATTAAGAGCATTGATTTGCCGTTAAAATGAATTCTGTAATACGTGTCAACGGCAGCCGTGACAATCGAACACTGCGGTTTTAATGTTTCATGTGTTCACAATTTAAGTAATCCGTCTTTATGGATTAAAACAATAATAACATTGGGAATTAAAACACATTATCAAACAGTCAATGTTCGCTCTGAAGACATTTCCAGCACAATAGGGTCAGGGAGGGGTTGTGTGTGAATTAGTGCGGGGTGGATAGGTGGTGGGGGTGGGGTTAGAAGGCAGTCGGTGCAGAATGGATGGATTGAGGCAGGTGAATTAGTACGTGTTGGTTGGAGTAGGTAAAATTGTGAGGGGAGAGCACCGGGGATGTCAGTGGTGTTGAATGGGGGTGGTTCAGGACGGGATGGATGGGGGTAGACAAAAGTGCTGGAGAAACTCAGCGGGTGAGGCAGCATCTATGGAGCGAAGGAAATAGGCAACGTTTCGGGTCGAGACCCTTCTTCAGACTGTTCCCCCCATTCTTCTTGAATGGGAGGATCAGTACAGGATGGATGGGGGGGGAGTTCAGCGCAGGATGAATGGGGGGGGTCAGTACGGTGTGGATCGGAGAGTCTGTGCAGGATGAATGAGGGGAAGGGGGGAAGGTGCAGGGTAAATGGAGGGTGGGGTCAGTACGGGATGAATGCGTGGATTAGTACAGGATGGATGGGGATCAGTACAGGATGGATGGAGGAGAAGTGCAGGATGGATGGGAAAGGGGTAAGTACAGGGTGAATTGGGGAACCAGTGTGGGATGGATGGGGGGGGCAAGAGAATCAATGCGAGGTGGATAGGGTGATCAGCGCAGGATGAATAGATGGGGGGGTAGATGTGGAGGGGAGCACAGGGGATGTCAGTGTGGACTGATTAGAGGCAGGAATGGGGATCGGTGCAGGATGGAGTGGAGGGGTCCCAGGATAAGAGGGGTGGAGGGGGGCGTACAAGAGAGAGAGAGAGGGGGGGGCGAGGTGGGGAGGAAGGAAGGTCAGCGCTCCTCGGACAACATCGCCCCGCTGCCTTGGCCATTGGGAACTCCTCGCCACCGCCTCCCTCCTCCGCCAGCCAACAACAAGGTGCGGGGCCGGGCGGTGCAGCTCAAAGATCCTATAGCTTTAGGATCTTTGGTGCAGCTGCTTCAGAAGGGTCGGAGCGAATGACGGGCTTCGCACAACGGCAGCAGCGGCCGCGACAGCGGCTCCATCTCCCCCTCTACCCGCCCCCCCGCCTGATAAGGGCCTCTGCTTGTAAATCCGGTAAAGGCACAAAACAAACCCTCCCGCACGCCGAGGCCTCACCCTCCATCCCTCCTCCCGGCCTCGGAGTGCGGGAGGGTTTGTTTTCAAAGCGGTTATCGCCGTTAGCGGGTTTGCAAGCAGAGGCACTTATCAGGGCGGGAGGAGGGGGAGATGGAGCCGTTGTCGCGGCCGCTGCTGCCGCTGTTCGGGGCCCATCATTTGCTCCGACCCTTCCTCACCCGCACCTAGTGTCTTTGCCGCGCACAGCCGCCGCCGACACGAAACGTCGCGTTCCTTTTCTCCAGAGATGCTGCCTGACCCGCGGAGTTACTCCAGTTTTTTGTGTCTATCTTCGGTATAAACCAGTATTTGATTGCCAAGCCGGGCAAAATGACTCGGTTTTTAGGTTGCCCGGCGGCGCTTTGAGTAGTCAGTGGCACCCGGGCAACCTCTAATTTTGAGACCTGGGTTATCCACTTTGGTGGCAAGAACAGGAAAGTAGACTATTATCTGAATGGTGGCCGATTAGGAAAAGGGAAGATGCAACGAGACCTGGGTGTCATGGTACACCAGTCATTGAAAGTAGGCATGCAGGTGCAGCAGGCAGTGAAGAAAGCGAATGGTATGTTAGCATTCATAGCAAAAGGATTTAAGTGTAGGAGCAGGGAGGTTTTACTGCAGTTGTACAGGGCCTTGGTGAGACCACACCTGGAGTATTGCCTATAGTTTTGGTCTCCTAATCTGAGGAAAGACATTCTTGGCATAGAGGGAGTACAGTGAAGGTTCACCAGACTGATTCCTGGGATGGCAGGACTTTCATATGAAGAAAGACTGGATAGACTCGGCTTGTACTCGCTAGAATTTAGAAGATTGAGGGGGGATCTTATAGAAACTTACAAAATTCTTAAGGGGTTGGACAGGCTAGATGCAGGAAGATTGTTCCCGATGTTGGGGTATGTCCAGAACATGGGGTCACAGTTTAAGGATAAGGGGGAAGTATTTTAGGACCTAGATGAGAAAAAATAAATTCACACAGAGAGTGGTGAATCTGTGGAATTCTCTGCCACAGAAAGCAGTTGAGGCCAGTTCATTGACTATATTTAAGAGGGAGTTAGATGTGGCCCTTGTGGCTAAAGGGATCAGGGGGTATGGAGAGAAGGGAGGTACAGGATACTGAGTTGGATGATCAGCCATGATCATATTGAATGGTGTTGCATGCTCGAAGGGCCGAATGGCCTACTCCTGCACCCATTTTCTATGTTTCTATATAACGGTTTCCTCCGCCATAAACGCAGCCAATATGTGCTAGTAAAGGCCTGTTTGCCAGCTTGTTGACCCTCTGTGTTCCCCTCCTGCAGGGTTTAGTAGCCGTTGCTGTGGACGGAGAGACGGGAACGTGAGCGGCCATTGAGGGCGGGCAGGGTGCCGGTGAGTCCCCCCATCTGCTAGGTGTGGGCTGAGATTCGAGGGGCTGAGCTACGATGGAGGACCACATGACGGGGCACAACAAGGAGAAGCGTTATGAGTGCGACGTGTGTGGCAAGGCCTGGCGGTGCCCGAGTCAGCTGGAGATCCACCGGCGGGTGCACATGGGAGAACACCCCTTCGACTGCTCGGAATGTGGCAAGAGCTTCACCCGCTACGACCACCTGCTGCAGCACAACCGCGTGCACTCCAGCGAGAGGCCCTTCACCTGCTCCGACTGTGGCAAGAGCGTCACCAGCTCCAGACTCCTGCAGCGGCACAACCGCATGCACTCCGGCGAGAAGCCCTATTGCTGCTCCACCTGCGACATGAGCTTTGTCCAGTTGTCGGGGCTACGGGAGCACCGGCGGGTGCACAGCAGTGAGCGGCCGTTCACCTGCTCCGACTGCGGCAAAGGCTTCAAGTCGTCGTCAGAGCTGAAACATCACAGGTGCCTGCACACCGGGGCGCCTGCGCCCAGTGTGGCAAGAGCTTCACGTGCTCTGGCAACCTGCTGGTACACCAGCGCAACCACACCGGCGAGCGCCCCTACACCTGCACCCAGTGCGGCAAGGGCTTCATCCGCTCCGGCACCCTGCTGATGCAACAGCGCACCCACACCGGCGAGCGCCCCTACAACTGTGTCCAGTGTGGCAAGAGCTTCACACAGTCCGGCACCCTGCTGGCGCACCAGCGCACCCACACCGGCGAGCGCCCCTACACATGCACCCAGTGCGGCAAGGGCTTCACTCGCTCCTCCATGCTGCTGTCCCACCAGCGGGTGCACACCGGCGCCCTACGACTGCCCGTACTGCGGTGAGGAGTTTGACAGCTCGCGGTGGTTGCGACAGCACCGGCGGACCCACGCCGGCGAGCAGATGTTCCCACTGTGACAACAGCACAGGGGCTGTGTGAGCACCAGCGGATACACACCGGAGAGAGACCCTTTGTGTGCGCTGAGTGTGGCAAGGGTTTCACCCGCCCTGACCACCTGCTGGAGCACCGGCGAGTCCACACCGGCCAGCGCCCCTTCACCTGCCTACGCTGCAGCAAGGCCATTGCCCGCTCCTCCAGTCTGCTGGCACACTGCCACGTGGATCGATAGGCGCTGTTTAGGTAGACACAAAATGGTGGAAGGAATGGGTAACGTTTCAGGGTCGAGACCCATCTTCAGTGTCGACCCGAAACGTCACCCATTCCTTGTCTCCAGAGATGCTGCCTGTCCCGCTGAGTTACTCCAGCACTCTGAAATGTCACCTATCCATGTTCTCCACAGATGCTGCCTGACCCGCTGAGTTACTCCAGCACTTTGTGTTAGTCATAGAGTGATACAGTGTGGAAACAGGCCCTTCGGCCCAACTTGCCCACACCGACCAACATGTCCCAGCTACACTAGTCCCACCTGCCTGTGTTTGGTCCATATCCCTCCAAAGTTGTCCTATCCATGTAACTGTCAAACTGTTTCTTGGCATACTCCCAGCCTCACCTGCCTCCTCTGACAGTTTGTTCCATACTCCCACCACCCTCTGTGTGAACAAGTTACCCCTCAGTTTCCTTTTAAATCTTTTCCCCTTCACCTTCAACCCATGTCCTCTGGTCCTCGATTCCCCCACTCTGGGCAAGAGATTCTGTGCATCTAACTAAATTGTGTTCTTTGCAAGATTCCAGCATCTGCAGTTTCTTGTGTCTCCCTCACCTATATCCACCTATCACTTCTGAAGAAGGGTCTCAACCTGAAACGTCACCCATTCCTTCTCTCTAGAGATGCTGCCTGTCCTGCTGAGTTACTCCTTCATTTTGTGTCCACCTATCACTTGCCAGGCTTTGTCCAGCCCCCATCTCTCTTTTCCAGCTTCCTCCCCCACCCTCTCCACTCAGTCTGAAGAAGGGTCCTGACTCAAAACATAGAAACATAGAAAATATGAGCAGGAGTAGGCCATTCGGCCCTTCGAGCCTGCACCGCCATTCAATATGATCATGGCTGATCGTCCAACTCAGTATCCTGTACCTGCCTTCTCTCCATACCCCCTGATCCCTTTACCCACAAGGTCCACATCTAACTCCCTCTTAAATGTAGCCAATGAGCTGGCCTCAACTACCTTCTGTGGCAGAGAATTTCACAGATTCACCACTCTGTGTGAAAAATGGTTTTCTCATCTCGGTCCTAAAAGACTTCCCCCTTATCCTTAAACTGTGACCCCTTGTCCTGGACTTCCCCAACATCGGGAACAATCTTCCTGCATCTAGCCTGTCCAACCCCTTAAGAATCTTGTAAGTTTCTATAAGATACCCCCTCAATCTTCTAAACTCTAGCGAGTACAAGCCGAGTCTATCCAGTCTTTCTTCATATGAAAGTCCTGCCATCCTAGGAATCAGTCTGGTGAACCTTCTCTGTATTCCCTCTATGGCAAGAATGTCTTTCCTCAGATTTGGTGACCAAAACTGTACGCAATACTCCAGGTGTGGCCTCACGCAGACCCTGTACAACTGCAGCAGAACCTCCCTGCTCTTCCTTTTGCTATGAATCCTAACATACCATTTGCTTTCTTCACTGCCTGCTGCACCTGCATACCTACTTTCAATGACTGGTGTACCATGACACCCAGATCTCGTTGCATCTCCCCTTTTTGAAATCGGCCACCATTCAGATAATAGTCTACTTTCCTGTTTTTGCCACCAAAATGGATAACGTCACATTTTATCCACATTATACTGCATCTGCCATGCATTTGCCCACTCACCCAACCTATCCAAGTCACCTTGCAGCCTCCTCACAGCTAACGCTGCCCCCCAGCTTCGTATCATCCGCAAACTTGGAGATGTTGCATTCAATTTCCTCATCCAGATCATTAATATATATTGTAAATAGCTGGGGTCCCAGCACTGAGCCTTGCGGTACCCCACTAGTCACTGCCTGCCATTCTGCAAAGGATCCGTTTACTCCTACTCTTTGCATCCTGTCTGCCAGCCAGTTCTCTATCCACATTAATACTGAACCCCCAATACCGTGTGCTTTAAGTTTGCATACTAATCTCTTATGTGGGACCTTGTCGAAAGCCTTCTGAAAGTCCAGATATAACACATCCACTGGTTCTCCCTTATCCACTCTACTAGTTACACCTCGAAAAATTCTATAAGATTCGTCAGACATGATTTACCTTTCATAAATCCATGCTGATTTTGTCCAATGATTTCACCACTTTCCAAATGTGCTGCTATCCCATCATTAATAACTGACTCTAGCATTTTCCCCACTACTGATGTTAGACTAACTGGTCTGTAATTCCCTCTTTTCTCGCTCCCTCCCTTTTTTTAAAGTGGGGTTACATTAGCTACCCTCCAATCCTCAGGAACTACTCCAGAATCTAAAGAGTTCTGATAAATGATCACTAATGCATCCACTATTTCTGGGGCTACTTTCTTAAGTACCCTGGGATGCAGCCTGTCTGGCCCTGGCGATTTATCGGCCTTTAATCAATTCAATTTACCTAACACCACTTCCCGGCTAACCGGGATTTCACTCAGTTCCTCCATCTCATTTGACCCCCGGTCCCCTGCTATTTCCGGCAGCTAATTTATGTCTTCCTTAGTGAAGACAGAACCAAAGTAGTTATTCAATAGGTCTTCCATATCCTTGTTCCCCATGATCAATTCACCAGTTTCTGACTGCAAGGGACCTACATTTGTTTAAACTACTCTTTTTCTCTTCACATATCTATAAAAACTTTTGCAGTCAGTTTTTTTGTTCCCTGCCAGTTTTTTTTCATAATCTATTTTCCCTTTCCTAATTAAGCCCTTTGTCCTCCTCTGCTGGACTCTGAATTTCTCCCAGTCCTCTGGTAGGCTGCTTTTTCTGGCTAATTTGTATGCTTCATCTTTTGTTTTGATTCTATCCGTGATTTCCCTTGTTATCCACGAATGCGCTACCTTCCCTGATTTATTCTTTTGCCAAACTGGGATGAAAACATCGTCTGTCCATTTCCTCTAAAGCGGTGGAGGAACTCAGTGGGTCTTCAAAACAAGAGCAGTTGAGTTTAGGAGCAAAGAGGTCCTCCTTCAGTTGGGCCCTAGTGAGACCACACCTGGAGTATTGTGTACAGTTTTGGTCTCCAAATTTGAGGAAGGACATTCTTGCTGTTGAGGGAGTGCAGCGTAGGTTCACAAGTTTAATTCCCGGAATGGCGGAAGGCATATACTGAGAGAATGGAGCGGCTGGGCTTGTACACTCTGGAGTTTAGAAGGATGAGAGGGCATCTTATTGAAACATAGGATTATTAAGGGTTTGGACACGCTAGAGGCAGGAAACATGTTCCCGATATGGGGGAGTCCAGAACCAGGGGTCACACACAGTTTAAGAATAAGGGGTAAGCCATTTAGAACGGAGATGAGAAACACTTTCACACAGTGATTGTGAGTCTGTCTCAGAGGGCGGTGGAGGCCGGTTCTCTGGATACTTTGAAGCGAGAGCTAGATAGGGGTCTTAATGATAGCGGAGTCGGGGGATATGGGGAGAAGGCAGGAACTGGGTACTGATTGTAGATGATCAGCCATGATCACATTGAATGGTGGTGCTGGTTCGAAGGGCCGAATGGCCTACTCCTGCACCTATTGTCTTGTCTAATGTATCAGGACTAGGCGTGCATTTCACCCTACACTTGCGCTCGGTTCTCCAAGGCCTGCTGGATCTCCCGGTTGCCAACCATTTTAACTCCCCTTCCTACTCCCACACTGATGCCTCCTCCATTGCCAGAGTGAGGTGACACGCAAACTGGAGGAACAGCACCTCATAGCTTACAGCTCAATGACATGAACATTGAATTCTCCAAATTAAGGAGACTACCCCCTCCTAATCAAGTCCTGGAGTCTGTCCCGACCCCATCTCTTTTTTCCAGCTTTCTCCCCCGACTCCATCAGTCCAAAGAAGGGTCCAGACCCGATACGTCACCTGTCCATTCCCCTCCAAAGTGCCGGTAGAACTCAGCAGGTCATCTATCCGTGGTGGGAAACGGATGGAGAAGTGTTCCTATTACAAGCTCTCCTTGGCCCTGTTGAGAATGTGGTGTCCATTCTTGGGATGGGATGCAAGGTCCGAGCTGACCAGTCATCGACAGCCCCCCTTCCCTTCCCTCGTGGGCCATCTCTTTGTCATTCCTCTGTCTTCTCGCTGGATGACAAGCAGAACCATCTTGGCTTAACAGTAGATGTATCTTCTTCCTTTTGGCCTTTCGTTTCTGCAGGTATTTACAGCGGAATCAAAACTACTTCCCTTAGATCCTGATCTTCCTTTTGTTTTAATAAAGGTAGAACCTTTGACAGTTGCGATTGGTTTAGGATCTTGAATACTCAACATAAATTTGACATGAACCGTACTTCCTTTTCCATGAAGTTCCCCAGATCAGGAAGCATGGCCTTTCGATTCTCATTTTCCTCTAAGAGACCAGCTTTATCTTTTCTCTAAGTCTATTGGGCAGTTTTGGAGTGATCGTTTTCATATTGCTAACAACATTCATTACTTGCATGTGGTCTAAGAAGGTAGAAATATTGCAAACTCCCGCAATGCTTTCGCGTCTTCTGGCTGGATAGCTGTCCAAGCATAGGCCTTCTTCATGAGGATGTCTTTGGATCATGGAAGTTTAAAGGGACTTGTATGTAATGTGTCGGCAGCGAGCGGCGACTGTGGAGGGTTCAACAGCCCCGACCACGGGTGAACAAAAGGGGAAAATGATTGAACTTTATTACCTTCCATCACAATGAGGAATGTGGATTCCGCTGTGGTAGATGTTTATGTTAGATTTTATTTTATGTGGCTGTGTGTCTTGTTGCTTTTTACTCAGTATGGCTGTATGGTAACTCAAATATCACAGTACCTTAATTGGTGCATGTGACAATAAATTCCAACTTGAACTTGATCAGCTTTCATCTATTTATTAAAAAAAAGGATAATGCTGGCTGATCGTGCACAATTGTGACGGCTTGATTTCAAAGACAGGACAGGACAGGGGCATTCCCTGAGGGATTCGGGTGGTTGGAAGAGGTTTCGTCTGTGTTTCTCCCCTCGGTTGTTGTCCATGGAGGAAGGCGGCGGCACTCGGCCCATCGGGGCTAGGATGCGCGGGAGGAAGGCTGAGCTTGGATTGAGGCTTGGAAGGCTGAGCTCGTCTCCCCTGCCCCGACCCGCATCCAGTCCACCACGGAGGGGGAAGTGTGCAAACTCCACACGGACAGTGTTGAGGATCGCCCTGACCAGAGACGGGCACTTCGGCCCCTCTCATCCGTGCTACTCCGGGCTTTCAGCAACACAATCTTGCACTGTTCTGCACTGGATATTGCGTTTGTCATCACTATGTACACTGTTTGCTCTGGCGGCTACGTGTGAACGGGCGATTTCATCGCCTCCCGATCGATGTGCAGGACAACAAACTAATGAAGCATCTTGAACACAGTTCTCCTGGGTTGCTGCAGGCTGAAGCATCAAACCACTACCCTGTTGCACCCCGTCAGTCCCACAGCACTGAAACGCATAGCCATGCCGATCGAAGCTAGTCCCACATGCCCACGTCTGGCCCATCACCCTCTCTGCCTTTCCCATCCATGCCTTTCGAAAGGAGATGAGGAGGAATTTCTTTAGCCGGTGGGTGGTGAATCTGTGGAATTCATTGCCACAGAGGGCGGTGGAGGCCAAGTCACCGGGTATTGTTTAGATTTTAGAGATACTGCGCGGAAACAGACCCTTTGGCCCATCGAGTCATCGCCGACCAGTGATCACCCCGTACACTAGCTCCATCCTACACACATTAGGGACAATTTTACAGAAGCCAACAGGTCTTTGGAATGCGGAAGGAAACCGGAGCACCCGGAGAAAACCCACGCAGGTCACGGGGAGAACGTGCAAACTCCGTACAGACAGCTCCCGTATTCAGGATGGAACCTGGGTCTCTGGCGCTGTGAGGTAGCAACTCTACCGCTGCACCACTGTATTTTTGCTATCTATCATTTCATTTATTACTCACACCAGCAGAGTTGTGCACAAATGGTTCACATTAATAATGTCAATCTGAGGGGCAACTTTTTCACACAGAGGGTGGTGGGTGTATGGAATGAGCTGCCGGAGGAGGTAGTTGAGGCAGGGACTATCACAACGTTTAAGAGACACTTAGATAGGACAGGTTTGGAGGGGTGTTGGCCAAACACGGGCAACTGGGACTAGTGTAGATGGGGCATGTTGGTCGGGGTGGGACTAGTGTAGATGGGACATGTTGGTCGGGGTGGGATTAGTGTAGATGGGGCATGTTGGTCGGGGTGGGACTAGTGTAGATGGGGCATGTTGGTCGGGGTGGGACTAGTGTAGATGGGGCATGTTGGTCGGGGTGGGACTAGTGTAGATGGGGCATGTTGGTCGGGGTGGGTCTAGCGTAGATGGGGCATGTTGGTCGGGGTGGGACTAGTGTAGATGGGGCATGTTGGTCAGGGTGGGCAAGTTGGGCCGAAGGAAGGGTCTGTTTCCATGCTGTGACTATGAACTTCCAAGAGTAACATTCTCCTTTCTCTGGGTCATTCATTGTTAATAAAGAAAGTTTACTTTTCCTGTTTAAATGTCCACAGTAAAGTCTAGTCAGAAGTGAGCCCACCTGCTTCAGCCACGATGAATTAACAAATCATCACTATTCACTTCTCAGACGTTAGAATTGGTCAGAACATTCCCCCCACCGTGACCCTTGACACCAATGTCCCTCGGGGTCATGACCATGCCACCCATAACTTGTGGCCGGGTCTCAGGCCAATGGGATCCAGACGTCCGTCCACTGGTCAGAACAGTATTTCAGCCACATGAGCAGCAACGATGAGATGACATAGAATATGGGAAAGACATTGAGAACCTTCTGTCCTGAAGGGCTGAATGGCCCACTCCTGCACCTATGGTCAGGATAACAATCCATCCCTCAACATCAGCAAGACAAAAGAGTTAGCGTTTACAAGAATGATCCCAGGAATGAGTGGGTTAACATACGATGAGCGTTTGTCAGCGCTGGGTCTGTACTCGCTGGAGTTTAGAAGATTGGGTGAATGGGGGACCTCATTGAAACTTCACTGAACAGTGAAAGGCCCGGATAGAGTGGATGTGGAGAGGATGTTTCCACTAGTGGGAGAGTCTAGGACCAGAGGGCACAGCCTCAGAATTAAAGGACGTTCCTTTAGGGAGACGAGGAGGAATTTCTTTAGCCAGAGGGTGGTGAATCTGTGGAATTCATTGCCACAGATGGAGGTGGAGGCCACAAGCCAGTGGATATATTCAAAGCAGAGATAAATAGATTGTTGATAAGTGCGGGTGTCAGGGGTTATGGGGAGAAGGCAGGAGAATGGGGTTAGGAGGGAGAGATAGATCAGCCATGATTGAATGGTGGGGTAGACTCGATGGGCCGAATATCCTAATTCTGTTTCTGTGTGTCGTCACGGAAATGCAAGCAGCCACTTTGAGTGAAAAGCAACAAGTCGGAGGGCAATTATTGTCCCGCAGACAACTACTGCCCAGGCGGATATCATGATGTGTGCAACAAACATTGATTGGCCACTGGTGGGCGAAGGGTTAATGTGGTAAACAGCGTGATTTAAGCTGATTAGGAAATTGTCAGCTGCTGTGTATAAAAGGGGGAGTTGTGGGAGTGTCTGAGTGCAGTTGTCCTGGGCTGTGGATGGGAGCAGTGGTCCAGGGCTGTGGATGGGAGCAGTGCTCAGGGTAGAGACAGGGAGTCTCCCCTTGTGTCTGATGTGGATCTACATCTCCAGGGCATGAGCTCGGTGAGAACATTATCGCTTTCTACTGAATTGTGTTTGCTTCTTTGATTAATTCTGCTGACTTTTCATTTCAATTGTTGTCATTTGATGTGTCCAGGGTTTTTAATGATAATTTTTTCTGGTGCAACTGGAATTGTGCTGATTCTGTGCTGTATCTCTGAACTAAAAGGATGTTTCTACTAGTGGGACCAGAGGGCACAGTGTCAGAATAAAAGGATGTATCTTTACTAAAGTAATGATACCCTAACCTTATCACAATTGAAATTGAATCTGGCTGATGTAAAATGTAGAAACCAAGACCTGTAGATGCTGGTTTATACCAAAGATAGACACATTGCTGGAGTGACTGAGTGGGTCAGGCAGCATCTCTGGAGAAACAAGTGATTTTGGGATGTAATAGAAGAAGGGTTCTTACCCAAAATATCACATCCTTGCTGCCAGATGGTGCCTGACCTGCTGAGTTTCTCCAGCAATCAATCAATCAATCAATCTTTATTGTCATCTTGGAAGCAACAGTTTACAGTGCAAAATGAAAAGACGGTTCCCAGGGAATACCGGAGCATCGCATATGAAATTTGAAACATTTCACACATACATAACACTAAAAACAATCCAGTCCCTGATGGAACAGTATAAATAGTTATACTGGTCTTATCATGGTCTCCTCTATCCCACAGTTCTGCCCTTACTCCCCATCCCCCTACTCGTAACAAGGACAGAGTCCCCCATGTCCTCACCTTCCACCTTACCAGCCGTTACATACAACAGATAATCCACCGACATTTTCGCCACCTCCAACGGGATCCCACCACTGGCCTCATCTTCCCATTCTCCAATTTCAGTTGTTTCTCCATCCTTCCCCTTCCCAGCTCTCCCACAGCCTACTGTCTCTGCCTTTTCCTTCCTTTATCCCGCCCCCCCTTCAGTCTGAAGAAGGGTCTCGACCTGAAATGTCACCTATTCCTTCTCTCCATAGATGCTGCCTCACCCGCTGAGTTACTCCAGCATTTTTGTCTACCTTCGATTTTTCCAGCATCTGCAATTCTTTCTTAAACCACACGGTGGGAGTGTTGACCACATATTGGACGGGCCTGCAGTGCGGCGGATCGCCACACGGTGGGTGTGTTGACCACAAATTGGAGCGACCTGTTATGTGAATTCACTGCACATTGGGAGCGCTGTCTACAAATGAGATATTGTGCTCTTTACTGCAAAATGGTTCTTTAATGCTCTGTGACCCTTTATCTTTCCCCGTAATGCACGCATTGCACAGATGTCAAACTTAGTAAAAGCCCTGAAACGAGGGAAGATTTGGAATGAAAATCAAGGAACTGCAGGTGCTGGTTTACAAAAAAAGGCACAAAGTGCTGGAGTAACTCAGCGGGTCAGGCAGTATCTGTGGAGAACATGGATGGGTGACGTTTCATAGAGTGCTGGAGTAACTCAGCGGGTCAGGCAGCATCTGTGTATGCTCGCCTCCCAAACCGTCTCATATTTCACTCTATCCCCTTCCACCCGTATCCCTCCCTCCAGCTTTGTTTCACTCTTCTCATCTGTTGCACCTTTTGTCTCCTTGTCACCCCTAGCCAATGTGACAACCCAGCACCCTCTCCCCTGTATCCACTAATCACATAACAGGCTTTGTCCTGCTCCCACCTCTTTCCCACTTTCTCTGCCCGACTCCATCAATCTGAAAGGGTCCCAACAGGAAACGACAGCATCTGTCCATTCCCTTTGTGGTCGGGTAGATGGTGCCTGATCTGCCAAGTACTTCCAGCACTTTGTTTTGGACCAGGTTACATCCCCTGGTTAAAGTAATCCTAGTTGGCTGCTGTTGCAGGAAAAGTAGTTTAATGTTGATGACACTTGAAGTCTCATTACAAATGATCAATCCTGCCATTCACCCTACTATAGTTTTGGAATTGGTCTAAATCTACATTTGGTTTGAGTGTGTTTGTTGCCAGAATCCATTTCCTCACCTCTGTTCTTTTGTGAAGGTGACCAATTAGTGTTAGTTTCACTTCCACTTTCTCTACCCTACTCCATCAGTCTGAAGAAGGATCCCAACCTGAAACATCTGTCCATTTCCTTTGCAGGCAGGCAGATGTTGCCTGACCCACTGAGTAGCTCCAACACTTCGTTTTAGACCAGGTTACATCCCTTGGTTAAAGTCATCCTAGTTACCTCCTGTTGCAGGGAAAGTAGTTTAATGTTGATGACACTTGTTTAAATCATTACAAGTAAGTAATCTTGCCCCTTCCATTCACCCAACTGTAGCTTTGTTTGGGGATTGGTCTAAATCTATATTTGGTTTAGTATGCTTGTGTCTGTTGCCTGAATCCATTTCCTCTCCTCTCTGCTCCTTTCTAAAGGGGTGACCAATTAGTTGTCTAGATTCTGTGTCTGCAGTCGCAAATCCCACGGGGAAGAAGAATACATTGACTATTTTCTTTGGAAGAGTTGGGAAGGGAAAAGAGGGAGAAAGCACTGAAATTGGAGAATGGGAAGATGTGGCCAATGGTGGGATCCCGCTGGAGGTGGCGAAAATGTCGGAGGATTATCTGTTGTATGTGACGGCTGGTAGGGTGGGAGGTGAGGACATGGTGGACTGTGTCCTTGTTACGAGTAGGGGGATGGGAGTAAGAGCAGAGCTGCGGGATATAGAGGAGACCATGATAAGAGTGGTGGAGAAACTCAGCGGGTCAGGCACCATCTCTGGAGGAACAGGATGGGTGGTATTTTGGGTAAGGACCCTTCTTCTGTTCCATCCCAAAATCACTTGTTTCTCCAGAGATGCTGCCTGACCCACTCAGTTACTCCAGCAATGTGTCTATCTTTGCTATAAACCAGCATCTACAGGTCTTGGTTTCTACATTTTACATCGGCCAGATTCAATTTCAGTTGTGATAAGGTTGGAGTATCATCACCTCAGTAATGATACATCCTTTTATTTCTGATACTGTGCCCTTGGGTCCAAGACTCTCCTACTAGTAGAAACATCAGCACTGAAATTTGACAAACAAGTCAATGCCGTGGTAAAAGCTAGCTTCTTTCAGCTTCGGAAGATAGCTAAAATAGAACAATTCCTACACTTTGATGACCTCGAAAAGATCATCCACACATCCAACTCCTCCCGCCTAGATTACTGCAACTCCCTCCACACAGGCATCAGCCAATCTTCCCTGTCCCGCCTGCAACTGGTCCAAAACGCCGCAGCGAGACTCCTGACGGGCACCCGAAAAAGGGACCACATCACCCCGATCCTGGTCTCTCTCCACTGGTTCCGTGTAAACTTCAAGACCCTCCTCCATGTCTACAAAGCCCTCAATGGGCTTGCCCCCACCTACATAAAGTCTTCTCACCCACTACCCCACCTCCAGGCCCGTCAGATCGGCCGACTTGGGGTTGCTGAATATCCCGCGGTCTAGGCATAAGCTCAGGGGCGACCGCGCCTTTGCGGTTGCAGCCCCTAGACTGTGGAACAGAATCCCCCTTCCCATCAGAACTGCCCCCTCCATCGACTCCTTTAAGTCAAGACTAAAAACGTATCTATACGCCCAAGCCTTTCTTGAGATCCTCTGAGCGAGAGCTATATGTACGTAGTTTGTTTGTTTATATTATTCTTATAACAAATGTAAAGCACTTTGGCAAACGAGAGTTGTTTTTTAAATGTGCTATATAAATAAATTTGACTTGACTTGACATCCTTTCCGTTCGGAGATAAAGCACAGAATCAGCATAATTACAGTTGCACCAGAAAAAAGTAAACATTAAAAACCCTGGACACTTCTAATGACAACAATTGAAAGGAAAAGTCAGCAGAATTAATCAAAGAAGCAAACACAATTCAGTAGAGCGCGATAGTGTTCTCACCGACCTCATGCCCTGGAGTTGTAGATGCACATCAGACACAAGGGGAGGCTCCCGGTCTCTACCCTACGCACTGCTCCCATCCACAGCCCAGGATCACAGCTCCCATCCACAGCCCAGGATGACAGCTCCCATCCACAGCCCAGGATCACAGCTCCCATCCACAGTCCAGGACCACAGCTTCCATCCACAGCCCAGGATCACAGCTCCCATCCACAGCCCAGAACAACTGCACACAGACACTCCCACAATTCCCCCTTTTATACACAGCAGCTGACAATTTCCTAATCAGCTTCAATCAAGCCAATATCACATTAACCCTTCGCGCTCCAGTGGCCAATCAATGTTTGTTGCACACATCATGATATCCACCTGGGGCAGTAGTTGTCTGCGGGACAATTATTGCCCTCCGACTTGTTGCTCTTTGCATAAAGTGGCTGCTTGCATTTCCTTAAGTCAGAGCCGACCATAACACAGAATCAGAATTAGGCCATTCGGCCCATCGAGTCTACCCCACCATTCAATCATGGCTGATCTATCTCTCCCTCCTAACCCCATTCTCCTGCCTTCTCCCCATAACCTCTGACACCCGCACTTATCAACAATCTATTTATCTCTGCTTTGAATATATCCACTGGCTTGTGGCCTCCACCTCCATCTGTGGCAATGAATTCCACAGATTCACCACCCTCTGGCTAAAGAAATTCCTCCTCGTCTCCCTAAAGGAACGTCCTTTAATTCTGAGGCTGTGCCCTCTGGTCCTAGACTCTCCCACTAGTGGAAACATCCTCTCCACATCCACTCTATCCGGGCCTTTCACTGTTCAGTGAAGTTTCAATGAGGTCCCCCATTCCCCCAATCTTCTAAACTCCAGCAAGTACAGGCCTAGTGCCGACAAACGCTCATCGTACGTTAACCCACTCATTCCTGGGATCGTTCTTGTAAACGCTAACTCTTTTGTCTTGCTGATGTTGAGGGATGGATTGTTATCCTGACCATAGGTGCAGGAGTGGGCCATTCAGCCCTTCAGGACAGAAGGTTCTCAATGTCTTTCCCATATTTTATCTCATTTTTGCTGCTCATGTGGCTGAAATACTGTTCTGACCACTGGACGGACGTCTGGATCCCATTGGCCAGAGACCCTGCCACAAGTTGTGGGTGGCAAGATCATGACCCCGAGGGACATTGGTGTCAAGGGTCACGGTGGAGGGAATGTTCTGACCAATTCTAACGTCTGAGAAGTGAATAGTGATGATTTGTTAATTCATCGTGGCTGAAGCAGGTGGGCTCACTTCTGACTAGACTTTACTGTGGACATTTAAACAGGAAAAGTCAACTTTCTTTATTAACAATAAATGACCCAGAGAAAGGAGAATGTTACTCTTGGAAGCTCATAGAGTCACAGCATGGAAACAGGCCCTTCCTTCGACCCAACTTGCCCACCCCGACCAACATGCCCCATCTACACTAGTCCCACCCCGACCAACATGTCCCATCCACACTAGTCCCACCCCGACCAAAATGGGGGGGGGGGGTGGTAAGAGAGAGAGATAAAAAAAACTCCAAAGTATACAAGCCCAGCCGCTCCATTCTCTCAGCATATGACAGTCCCGCCATCCCCGGCTCCCTCGATAGCAAGAATGTACTTCCTCAAATTTGGAGAACAAAACTGCACACAATACTCCAGGTGTGGTCTCACAAGGGCCCTGTACAACTGCAGGGCTCCTACTTACTCCCCAAGCTGGCTAACGTTGCTCCTATACTCAGCTCCTCTTTTTATGAAGGCCAACACGCCATTTGATATCTTCACTAGCTGCTGTAACTGCATGCTTACTTTAATTGACGGATGAACAAGGACCCCCCCCCAGATCCCGTTGTACTTCCCCTTTTCCTTTGACACCATTCAGATAACCTCACATTTATCCACATTAAACTGCATCTGCCATGCATCTGTCCACTCCCCCAACCTGTCCAAGTCACCCTGCATTCTCAGAGCATCCTCCTCACAGTTCATACTGCCACCCAGCTTTGTGTCATCTGCAAATTTGCTAATGTTCCTTGTAATCCCTTCATCTAAATCATTGATGTATATTGTAAATAGCTGCGGTCCCAGCCTTGCGGCACCCAACTAGTCACTGCCTGCCATTCTGAAAGGGACCCGTTAATCCCTACTCTTTGTTTCCTGTCTGCCAACCACTTCTCTATCCATGTCAGCACTCTACCCCCAATACCATGTGCCCTAATTTTGCCCACTAATCTCCTATGTGGGACCTAATCACTGGGACTTCCCCTTCCCCCTTGAACCAGGTGACCCCAACTACTACTCACCCACACCCACATCAGTCTGAAGAACGGTCTCGACCCGAATCGTCACCTATTCCTTCTCTCCATATATGTTGCCTCACCGGCTGAGTTACTCCAGCAACACTAGTAGATGTGGACTCCATGGCCGAAGCAAAGATAGGAATGCGGAAACGGAAGCCGGTTACGGAAAAGGGGCCGAAGATCACCCGTGAATCTACCCATGACCGTACTACGTATTTTTCGCCGAGTGCACTATCTTGCTCGCTATAGAATCTTTGATGCCCACGATCCCCTTTTGATTTGAGTATAGGAACAGGGAGGTTCTACTACAGTTGTACAGGGTCTTGGTGAGACCACAGCTGGAGTATTGCGTACAGTTTTGGTCTCCTAATCTGAGGAAAGACATTGTTGCCATAGAGGGAGTACAGAGAAGGTTCACCAGACTGATTCCTGGGATGTCAGGACTTTCATATGAAGAAAGACTGGATAGCCTCGGCTTGTACTCGCTAGAATTTAGAAGATTGAGGGGGAACTTATTGAAACTTACAAAATTCTTAAGGGGTTGGACAGGCTAGATGCAGGAAGATTGTTCCCGATGTTGGGGAAGTCCAGGACAAGGGGTCACAGTTTAAGGATAAAGGAGAAATCTTTTAAGACCGAGACAGAGAGTGGTGAATCTGTGGAATTCTCTGCCACAGAAGGTAGTTGAGGCCAGTTCATTGGCTATATTTAACAGGGAGTTAGATGTGGCCCTTGTGGCTAAAGGGATCAGGGGGTATGGAGAGAAGGCAGGTACAGGATACTGAGGTGGATGATCAGCCATGATCATATTGAATGGCGGCGCAGTCTCGAAGGGCCGAATGGCCTACTCCTGCACCTATTTTCTATGTTTCTATGTTTCTACGAGAGAGACCTAGATAGAGCTCTTAAAGGTAGTGGACTCAGGGGATATGGGGAGAAGGCAGGAACGGGGTACTGGTTGTGGATGGTCAGCCATGATCACATTGAATGGCGGTGCTAGCTCGAAGGGCCGAATGGCCTCTACTCCTGCACCCATTGTCTATTGAGCTTCCCTGTGGGAGGAGGGGGAGTATTAGGTCCCAGCGCGGTCAGACCACATGGTGTGAGAGTGTGCAGCGTGGAAACACCAGGCCCAGTTCTGAGCCTAGGACTCTGGTAAGGCATTGTCTGCTGCCCACTGGTGGGCGGTGGAGTGGCCAGGGCTGGTCGAGGCCCACGGGGAGTGGAATGGCACGCGGGTGAAGTGTTGGTCAGCGGATGAACGGGCAGGCAGCGAGGGTCTGCGTTGTCGGTGAATCGGTGAAGGTCGGCGGCAACGGCCACGGGTGAGGCCACGCGGGGACGTCGACGGCAGCGGCATCCTTGGTGGTCCAGGCCCGAGATCGGTCAGGAAGGCCGTGAGTGTTGGTGCTTCTCCTTGTGGCAGCAATGTTGTCGCGGGGCTGTTAGTTCCGCCTGTCCCTTACTCCCCCAAGCTGACTACCTCCCATTCCCCTTACTCCCCCAAGCTGGCTACCTCCCATTCCCCTTAATCCCCCAAGCTGGCTACCTCCCCGGGGCACTTTCCCTTGCAACCGCAAGAGATGCAACACTTGTTCCTTTACCTACTCCCTCGACTCCGTTCAAGGACCCAAGCAGTTGTTTCAGGTGCGACAGAGGTTTACTGCATCTCCTCCACCCTCATCTATTGCATCCGCTGCTCTAGATGTCAGCTGATCTATATCGGTGAGACCAAGCGGAGGTTACATAGAAACATAGAAACATAGAAAATAGGTGAAGGAGTAGGCCATTCGGCCCATCGAGCCTGCACCGCCATTCAATATGATTATGGCTGATCATCCAACTCAGTATCATGTACCTGCCTTCTCTCCATACCCCCTGACCCCTTTAGCCACAAGGGACACATCTAACTCCCTTTTAAATATAGCCAATGAAGTGGCCTCAAGTACCTTCTGCGGGAGAGAATTCCACAGATTCACCACTCTCTGTGTGAAAAATTTTATCCTCATCTCGGTCCTAAAAGATTTCCCCTTTATCCTTCAACTGTGACCCCTTGTTCTGGACTTCCCCAACATCGGGAACAATCTTCCTGCATCTAGCCTGTCCAACCCCTTAAGAATTTTGTACGTTTCTATAAGATCCCCCCTCAATCTTCTAAATTCTAGCGAGTACAAACCGAGTCTATCCAGTCTTTCTTCATATGAAAGTCCTGACATCGCAGGAATCAGTCTGGTGAACCTTCTCTGCACTCCCTCTATGGCAAGAATGTCTTTCCTCAGATTAGGAGACCAAAACTGTACGCAATACTCCAGGTGTGGTCTCACCAAGACCCTGTACAACTACAGTAGAACCTCCCTGCTCCTATACTCAAATCCTTTTGCTATGAAGGTTGGGCGATCGTTTCGCCGAACACCTCCGCTCGGTCCGCAATAACCAAGCTGACCTCCCTGTGGCTCAGCACTTCAACTCCCCCTCCCACTCTCTTCTCCGACCTCTCTGTCCTGGGTCTCCTCCAAGGCCACAGCGAGCAGCACCGGAAATTGGAGGAACAGCACCTCATATTCCGTTTGGGGAGTCTGCATCCTGGGGGCATGAACATCGAATTCTCCCAATTTTGTTAGTCCTTGCTGTCTCCTCCCCTTCCTCAGCCCCCCTGCTGTCTCCTCCCATCCCCCAGCCTTCGGGCTCCTCCTCCTTTTTCCTTTCTTGTCCCTGCCCCGCCCCCCCCACCCCCGATCAGTCTGAAGAAGGGTTTCGGCCCGAAACGTTGCCTATTTCCTTCGCTCCATAGATGCCGCTGCACCCGCTGAGGTTCTCCAGCATTTTGTGTACCTGCAGAAGGACCTATTTGCTCCTTTACTCAACTCCTCTTATTATGAAGGCCAACAGGCCAAAACTGCACACAATAATCTAGGAGTTGTCTCACATGTGCCCTGTACAACTGCAGAAGGACCTCTTTGCTCCTATACTCAACTCCTCTTGTTATGAAGGCCAACAGGCCAAAACTGCACACAATACTCCAGGGGCGGTCTCTCCAGGGCCCTGTACAACTGCAGAAGGACCTCTTTGCTCCTATGTTCGATTCCTCTTGTTATAAAGTTCATGTACACGACATCCACAGATCTGCTTTCATCAACCTTCTTGCTCACGTCTTCGAAAAAATCAATCAGATTGGTGAGACACGACCTCCAACAAAACCATGCTGACAGTCCCTAATCAGCCCTTGACCACCCAAATGCCTGTAAATTCACCAAGGCAAATTCATTATATGTGTTTACTTGGCCAATGAACTCATTCATTCATTCATTCATTCATTCATTCATTCATTAATACAATCATTAATTCATTCATTCATGCATTCATTCATTCATTCATTCATTCATTCATTCATTCATTCATTCATTCATTCATTCATATCCTACCCCACAGATTACTCTCCAGCAATTTGCCAACTACAGATGTTAACCTTACCGGCCTATAGTTCCCCGCATGTTCCTTGCAACCCTTCTTGAAAATAGGCACGGCATTTGGAACCCAGTCCCAACGTGCTTCTTCTGACTGTCCAGGTAGGCCCATTGTTTCAGCGTGTTCCTGCCCCCACTGAATTACTTTCCACATACCTGGACTCCATCCTATCCCCCTGGTCCAATCCACGACACCTCACACGCCCTTCGTTAATGTGTTTCCCACGGGCAAGTGGTATATTGCTGATTTTAGAAGAGGAAGGCCGAGGATCGATTAACCTGTCTTCATCCACGGTTCGATGGTGGAGAGAGTCAACAACGTTATGTTCCTTGCCGTGAATATTTCTGAATATTTGTCGTGGACCCAACAGATTGATTGAATCATAATTAAAGTCAACCGACTTGACTGTGTTAGAGTCGAGCAGAATGGACATCGGTGTTGTCGTGAATGTTCTCCCGACCTTCTACACGTCTAAAATAGAGACCATATTGAACGCAGGCCTGGTTCGTCACTTCGAACTCCCAGGAATGTAGGTGATTAAACAACGTGGGGGCCATCGACCTGTCCTATCCATCAACTATGTTTCTATGTTTCTAAGAAAGCGAATGGTATGTTAGCATCCATAGCAAAAGGATTTGAGTATAGGAGCAGGGAGGTTCTACTGCAGTTGTACAGGGTCTTGGTGAGACCACACCTGGAGTATTGCGTACAGTTTTGGTCTCCTAATCTGAGGAAATACATTATTGCCATAGAGGGAGTACCGAGAAGGTTCACCAGACTGAATCCTGGGATATCAGGACTTTCATATGAAGAAAGATTGAATACACTCGGCTTGTACTTGCTAGAATTTAGAAGATTGAGGAGGGGTCTTATAGAAACTTACAACATTCTTAAGGGGATGGATAGGCTAGATGCAGGAAGATTGTTCCCGATGTTGAGGAAGTCCAGATCAAGGGGCCACACAGTTTAAGGATAAGGGGGAAGTCTTTTAGGACCGAGATGAGAAATCATTTTTCACACAGAGAGTGGTGAATCTGTGGATTTCTCTGCCACAGAGGTAGTTGAGGCCACAGGTCTTTGACTATATTTAAGAGGGAGTTAGATGTGGCCCTTGTGGCTAAAAGGATTAGGGGGTATGGAGAGAAGGCAGGTACAGAATACTGAGTTGGATGATCAGCCATGATCATATTGAATGGCGATTGGTGCAGGCTCGAAGGAACGTATGGCCTCTACTCCTGCACCTATGTTCTATGTTTCTATCGTTCAAGATGTTAGAATGAAGATTCGCGAAATGCACTCGTCAATGGAAACGAATACACCATAAATTGCGATTTCAGGCGACTGCTCACGATTATCGAGATTGCGGAGAGATGGTGCGGATTCTATCAGGTCTGTAGATTGCTCCCTCCCCCGGCACTAACTGTCCACTAGACAGAATATATAGACTGGATATCATCACCCATGATGACTGGTGCCCTTTCCGTGAGGGAGGCACTTTGTGCCCGGACACAAAAGAGTTAACAGTGGATGTTTGTTCAGTGAGTGTAACTAACGTCAGTCTACACAGAGCCCGGTTGTGTCACCCACCCACTGGAGATTTCCCAGTTACCAATATAAACCATTCCTGTTGTTGCTGGGATATGTGAGTGTTGGTGAGATCATCCCGCCCGTCACCGACAGACAGAGAGTAGCAGCTCCATCCACAGAGGGAGAAAACCCATTGGGAATCTGTGGACAATAAAGTTGGATGTTAGATGGATGTTTCGGAATCCGGGAATATTAGAGACTGAAGTGAATGTCACCGAGTGTAATCGGGGAAGAGTGAGAGACTGCGTGCGGTGTTACACAAATGGATCGGTCTGTGAAAACGGTAGACTGGGAAACAACCGCCATGGAGAATGGAGTCTTCTCTTGGGCTGACTATTTTTTTCATCCTCACTTAAGTTATCGAATCTACCTTGCAGTCAGAGTTATACAGCCTGTCCTTTATCCCATGCTAGCCCTTGTTGCTCTCATAGGTAAGTCCCCGTCCAAATTCCCGCGCAACTGGAGGAGACAAGCGGCAGTGACGGGATCCGGTATAAATGTCTGTAGCTCGGACAATCCATGACGTACGTGTCCCTTGAAGAAATCTTCGACATAGTAATGGGTAATGTGTTCATGCTGCCTGTTTGTGGGGATCAGAGGTTTGTCACTATGAAGTTGAAATGATTTGAGTATAGGAGCAGGGAGGTTCTACTGCAGTTGTACAGGGTCTTGGTGAGACCACACCTGGAGTATTGCGTACAGTTTTGGTCTCCTAATCTGAGGAAATACATTATTAGTCCTCTTGCTGTGTGTGAGGAAATTAAATACCTAGGTCATGTCATATCCCATGACTGGACGGATGACAAAGACCTCTACCGACAGCGCTGTAAATTTTATTTTCAAGCTAACATGCTTATAAGGAAGTTTTCTATGTGCTCTGACTCTGTGAAGTGTTCCCTGTTCAGAACCTACATTACACCGTTATATACTGTTCAATTGTGGTCTAACTATAAGAAAAAGAGTATGCAGAGGCTCAAGGTAGCATACAATGATGCAATGAGGTTGCTGCTTCGTGTCCCTGGGTGGCATAGTGCCAGTTTGTGTCCACTAGAGTGCCAACCTGTGAGGCACTCTTAAGACAGCTGATGTTTAGTTTTATGTCGCCTGGACAAGTCAGAGAACCACATAATTGAAGCCCTAGTCAGCCCTCTGAAAAGCTGCTATAGATTCACTTCTAGGCTAAGACGGCATTGGTGCAATAGCTTGTATATCTTATAGGCTAATATGCACTTTTTAATGTATTTTTGTATCTCATACTGTATGATGTGTTATATGGACGTGTCTGAAATAAAGCTTTATTATTATTATTATTGGCATAGAGGAAGTACAGAGAAGGTTCACAGGACTGATTCCTGGGATGGCAGGACTTTCATATGAAGAACGACTGGATACACTCGGCTTGTACTCGCTAGAATTCAGAGGATTGGGGGGGGGGTCTTATAGAAACTTACAAAATTCTTAAGGGGTTGGACAGGCTAGATGCAGGAAGTTCATTCCCGATGTTGGGGAAGTCCAGAACAAGGGGTCACACACAGTTTAACGATAAGGGGGTAGTCATTTAGGACCGAGATGAGAAAAATATTTTTTTCATGCACAGAGAGTGGTGAATCTGTGGAATTCTATGCCACAGAATGTAGTTGAGGCCAGTTAATTGGCTATATTTAAGAGGGAAATATATGTGGCCCTTGTGGCTAAAGGGGTCAGGCGGTATGGAGAGAAGGAAGGTACAGGAGACTGAGTTGGTTGATCAGCCATGATTATATTGAATGGCGGTGCATGCTCGAACGGCCGAATGGCCTACTCCTGCACCTATTGTCTATGTTTCTATGTTTCTATATTCCTCCTCATCTCCTTCCTAAAGGAACGCCTTTTTAATTCCGAGGATGTGACCCCTGGTCCTTCACTCTCCCACTAGTGGAAACATTCTCTGTGTAGACTTGTTTTCTAATTTTGTCCTAATGTCTTTGTTTATTAAATACGCGAGTTGGTTCTGCAATCCGCCCGCCTTGCAGAATTGATGTGTACATTCTGTGTGAGTATGTGTCACCCGCCTGTGTTTATGTCGGACGTTTAAGTCTATGTTTCTTACCATGCTGCTGTAAGCAAGATTGTCTAATGTACCATCACCTCCCTTGCACCGATGCAGATGGCAATAGAGTCCCTGAACTCCTTCCTTCGCTCACTTCCCTCGCTCGCTCATACCTACTCTGCTCTATAATCTTTGATTCACTCACAGTGAAGCAAAGAACTAAACTCCCATGGTGAAGTGAGAAATGGTCAGACACACATCTGATTCTTTTTCCCAACCCTCCTAACTGCAGCTTCTCATCTGTTAAGTAATCGAGCAGATGCAGAATAATGTATCACCTTCAGTAGTTACAACTAGACAGCCTCGTTAGACAATTTTCTACAATCCAAGAACAGGATTGTGCATTTGATTTGCCCCTCGCCTCGATGAATCTATAGAGTTTCCTAAGTCCGCTGGCTGTGTGTCATGTCTCTGTTTACTTCCCTCCCTCCTCACAGTGAACACGCTGACCACTGTGGTCCTGTCCCGGGGAAAGTGCGGTCTCTCCACTGGTGTCACTCGCTACCTGATGGCCATGGCAGCGGCCGATCTACTGGTCATTATTGTCGACCTGATAATGAGGGGGATTCCCATTGCTTACTATGAAGCATTTCGGTTCCTGGAGGTTGGCACAGTGTGTAATATCCACGCCTTCTTCCTTTACGCCGTCACCAACTGCTCTGTCTGGTTCACCGTTACCTTCACCTTTGATCGATTTGTAGCCATTTGTTGCCAGAAGCTGAAAACAAACTATTGCACCGACAAAACAGCGGCTGTGGTTCTGGGGACAGTGACCGTGCTGAGCTGTTTAAATAACATCTTCTGGTATTTTATGTTGAGCGGTTGGTACATGCTATATAATGACGCCTGGTTTTGTTGGGGAAGATCCGGTGTTTATAACTCACTGGCCTGGGGAATCGGGGAGTTTCTCCAGCTTCTCATCACCCCCGTGATGCCATTTGTCCTCATTGTTGTGTTCAACACTTTGACCATCAGATACGTGTTAGTGGCGAGCAGAGCCCGCAGGAGACTCCGGGGTCCAAGCTGTGGGGAGAGTGGCAGAGACCCGGAGATGGAGGGACGCAGGAAATCCCTCATTTTACTGCTGGTCATCTCGGGGAATTTCATCGTGTTGTGGGCGGTCTTCACGATAAATGCTGTGTGGTCCAGACTGTCTGTATTAATTCTTAGCTGGGACACTCCACACGGCTTCTTTGCCGAACTGAGCTACATGTTGCAGATGATGAGCTGCTGCACAAACACGGCTCTTTACGCCCTCACCCAGACAAAGTTCAGGCAGCAGTTCAAACAAGTGGTGACATCGCCCGTTTCTCTGATTGTAAAATGCACTCAGCGTCGCGGGGTTTAGGAATCCGTTCCCTCTCCATCCCATCTGCTCACCCCCCCCCCCACCCTCTCTCTCCCCAACACACTGAGGATCCTCAGTGATCTGGTCCACAGATGACTCTTGTGACCCTGGTGACCTCCGATTCCCACCGTAGATCCACCCACCTGCCGCCCACCGAATCTCCGGCAGTTTCTGGACCCACCCACCCACACCCTCCCACGAGAACCACCACCGCCCCCCCCCCATTAACACACTGTCACCAAAATCCCCGCCCCCATTAGACAAATAGAAACATAGAGAATAGGTGCAGGAGTAGAGGCCATTCAGCCCATTGACCATGCACCATTCGCCATTCAATATGATCATGGCTGATCATCCAACTCAGTATCCTGTACCTGCCTTCTCTCCATACCCCCGATCCCTTTAGCAACAAGGGCCAGCTACATCTAACTCCCTCTTAAATATAGCCAATTAATTGGCCTCAACTATCTTCTGTGGCAGAGAATTCCACAGGTTCACCACTCTCTGTATGAAAAATGTTTTTCTCATCTCGGTCCTAAAAGACTTCCCTCTTATCCTTAAACTGCGACCCCTTGTTCTGGACTTCCCCAACATCGGGAATAATCTTCCTGTCCAACACATTAAGAATTGTGTAAGTCTCTATAAGATCCCCCCTCAATCTTCTAAATTCTAGCGAGTACAAGTCGTATGACCCCACCACTCGCCACATCTTCCCATCTCCCCCCATATCTGCCTTCCGCAAAGACCGCTCCCTCCGTAACTCCCTTGTCAATTCTTCCCTTCCCTCTCGTACCACCCCCTCCACGCGCACTTTCCCTTGCAACCGCAAGAGATGCAACACTTGTCCCTTTACCCCTCCCCCCCCGACTCCAACCTCATCTATTGCATCCGCTGCTCTAGATGTCAGCAGATCTATATCGGTGAGACCAAGCGGAGGTTGGGCAATCGTTTCGCCGAACACCTCCGATCGGTCCGCAATAACCAACCTGACCTCCCGGTGGCTCAGAACTTCAACTCCCCCTCCCACTCCATCTCCGACCACTCTGTCCTGGGTGTCCTCCATGGGCACAGCGAGAAACACCGGAAATTGGAGGAACAGCACCTCATTTTCCGCTTGGGGAGTTTGCATCCTGGGGGCATGAATATCGAACTCTCCCAATTTTGTTAGTCCTTGCTGTCTCCTCCCCTTCCGCAATCCCCCTGCTGTCTTCTCCCATCCCCCAGCCTTCGGGCTCCTCCTCCATTTTCCTATCGTGCCCCCACCCCAATCAGTCTGAAGAAGGTTTTCGGCCAGAAACGTTGCCTATTCCTTTCGCTCCATAGATGCTGCTGCACCCGCTGAGTTTCTCCAGCATTTTTGTGTACCTACGATTTTCCAGCATCTGCAGTTCCTTCCTGTAAAGAAGTTAAGTCTGACACACTTGTAACTTTACTTATTGTTTAATGATCACTCAGGTTAGACACATTCCAGCACTGACTACTTGTAGTCTGTAACCGTGCTGGAACCAAGAGAGGGCGAGAGAGATAGAGAGAGTTATTATACTTGATAACTAAGGCGTGGTTAGTGGTACTGAGGTAGCTATATTATTGGTTGCATGAATGGACCATCTACATCCTTCCCCTTAGAAATCAAAACAGAATTAGAGCCGTGGCAATGTAACAGCACAGAGCATGCGAGTTTAAGCAAAGTCGCCGTAACGAACAGGCGGCTTGACAATGCGACCCGAACGCGTGCGTACAACACCTCCCCCTCCCCCCACCGGAAAGAAGAGTGGGCGTAGCGGAGGCAGGCGAGAAAGTGAAAGCAGGATCAAGCGCAGTCGAAGCTGGAAAGGCAGGAGGGGGAGGTGAACTCCGAGGAGGTGAAGAAACCCGGCCAAAACCAGGCGGCCGAGGAGGAGGAGAACGCAGAGGAGGAGGAGATCGCAGAGGAGGAGGAGACCGCAGCAGAGGAGGGGTAAGCTGCGGGGACAGCAGGGAGATCGGCAGTGACAGGCTGGAACGGCAACGGAGGAGCATAAGGAACCGCAGGTGCAGGCTTCGGCTCTTTCACGGCCAGTAGGTGTTGACGGCTCCGACGATAGACAGTCCCTTCGTAGTCCACCAGGTAAGATCTGGGGGAGTCAGCCATACCGACCACGGTCGCGAGGCGGGAGTAGCCGGTGGTAGTCTGCATCCGAACGACTTGGCCTGGCAGTAGAGGGGACAGGGGGGCGGCAGGACGTGTCGCGGGAACGCCGTTGGCTTTCATTCTTCTGGTCAATCCGCTGTTGGACAGGGGCAGGCTCGA
Organism: Malacoraja senta; assembly: GCA_038087875.1. Lineage (NCBI taxonomy): Eukaryota > Metazoa > Chordata > Chondrichthyes > Rajiformes > Rajidae > Malacoraja > Malacoraja senta. The sequence continues at coordinate 1,110,199 of JAXLNO010001166.1, read as the reverse complement.
GCACTTTGGGTAGCAGGGCCTGTTGGGCGATTGGCATTGGTGGTCTTGTCATCCTCGACATTAGACGCTGGGCAGGGGAACCCATGGCTGGGTCCCGGGAGATGTTTCGTCGGTTGAGCAAGCCCAGGTAGAAATCGCAGTTGGACAGGCGGGACTGCTCCAGCAGTCCCTTAGCACTCCGTGTAGATGATTTATGCACGCAACAAATAATATAGCTACCTCAGTACCACTAACCACGCCTTAGTTATCAAGTATAAGAACTCTATCTCCCGTGTGCTCCTCCCTTGGTTCCAGCATGATGACAGACTGGGTGCAGTCAGTGCTGGAAAGTGTTTAACCTGTCTTATCATTAAACGTTAAGTAAAGCTACAAGTGAGTCAGACTCAGCTTCTTTACATGGTGTCAGCAAGTTTAAACGCGCGCCTCCTGTATATCGTGTTTTTTTTTCTTTGAAAGTGTTGCTTTATCGGAGTTTTGTGACTTTTTGGCCATGGCATCCTCGTGCCGCAAACCCTCGCCCTGGTCTTTGATGCTGACATAGCTGAACGCTGGGCGACTTTTGAAATGGACTTCACTCATTACATCAATATCGTGCATCGCAACGATCCTGATATTGTTAAAGCTTCTCCTACTGAACCTTGCGGGTCCAGATGCCATGAGGAGAGCGCGAGCCTTTGCCTATGATCCCGAGGTCCAGGATGCGAACGACTGATTTCAGGTACCTGCGGAGTCTGCAAACGACCCAGTATGTCTATTGCGAAAATTTGCCGAAATTTGCAACTTGCCCTCGAACCGTATTTTAGAGCGAGCAAAGTTTTTCACGAGAAAGCAACAGCCCGACGAACCTGTTGAATGCTTTATTGCGGATCTGCGCTATCTCGCGCAGAGGTGCCGATTTGAAAACATGACTGACCAGCTTACCAGGGACATTTTAGTGACAGGTATGCTGGATCAGAAACTGCGATCCGAGCTACTAAGGAGGCCGAATCTTACTCTGACAGACGCAATGCATGCATGCAGGTTGGCTGAAGTCGTTGACGCCTTGTTCGAACAAAGGGGCTCTGTTGGTCGATCGGTCTCAACAGACCACGTCCCAAAATAGACAACGCTGACCCGCCGCGGCAGGTTATGTCCCCGGAGGACGGGTGTTAAAAGGTGCCCTAATTGTAACTATGTACATTCAATGGCAATCGTAGTGTCCGGCTTATGTAAATCATGCAATTTCTGTAAGAGATTGTTTCACTTCTCGGCGGTTTGTCGTTCCCGTGGAACCTACCACCTGCTCCTAGACAAGTATTAAACAACCTAGCACAAGTTGATAGCGATTTTGTTCCCAGTCCTCTCTCGACACTGCCCACGACTTTGAGGCAATTAGTTCTCAAGGAGATGCTAGTAAGTACACCCTACATGCGCACCTGCCTCGCCTCCCCGATCCCTCGGTCCTCGTTACCGTCAACAACTGTCCGTTCACAGCCAAACTCGACACAGGGGCAAAAGTCAATGTTATGTCAACAAACCTGTTCAGAAAGATGAGACATAATGAGCCACTGACTTGAGACCGTTCGACCTTACGTGCTTAGGGGGCGAGGTGCTGAAACCTGTGGGAAAGGCAACTTTTATTGTGTGCTGCAAAAGTTATCGCGGCCCCTCATGTTAAGTTCTGGATTCTGATTGTGTGACTCTGTTGGGCAACCAGCGTGCCAAGACCAGGACTAGTGTCCTTCGACCGTACTGTTCACGAATACAGTTGCCAATGGATCCGTTATCCGAGTACCCGGACCTGTTTGATAATGAGCTGGGCAAACTGCCTCTTGTCTACAAGATTGTCACTGACCCCAAAGTGGTGCCAGTGGTCCGTGCACTCCCTGCTTAAAGGAGGGCTGGAAGAGCAGTGGTTACAATGGGGGTGCTGGAAGCAGTGAGCGAGCCCACCGAGTGGGTCTCCACCATGGTTGCTACCCTGAAAAAGGACAAAAACGAGATACGGGTGTGTATTAATTCCCAAGACCTGAACCTCGCGATCAGGCATCCACACTACCCCATGAGAACCGTAGAGGACGTCGCAGCCCAGGGCGGCCAGGCTACGGTGTTTTCTGTCCTTGATGCTAAAAGCTCTTTCTGGCAAATCCACTCGATAACGCTCCTCCGACCTGACAACTTTTTCCACTCCCCTCTGGCAGATTTAAGTTTCTACGATGCCATTCGGTATTAACTCTGCCAGTGAAGTGTGTTTCAGCGATGCAGGAACAGCTGTTCGCTGGCATGCCATGCGCCATCATCGTTGACGACATCCTAGTTTACGGGAGAATGCCACCGAACATGATAAGAACTCCGCAGAGTCATGGACCGTGCCCGGCAGATCAACCTAAAACTGAACAAGAATAAATGCCGGTTCCGTGTCTCGGAGGGTGCCGTACGTCGGGCACATCTTCACTTCCAATGGACTGAAACCCGACCCGCAAAAGACTATTGCTTTATCCGAAATGCCAGCCCCAACTGACTTGCTTGGTCTACAACGATTCCTGGGCATGGTCAACTACCTCGGAAGTTTATACCGAATCTCAGTGAGCTGAGCTCATCCCTGAGACAACTAATCTAAGAAGGCATCGCCTGGTCCTGGTTTCCACAACACCAGCAGGCTTTCGAATGTCTGGAAGTCTAAGCTGATCAGCACCCAACACTCAAATTCTTCGACCTGCGCCGTCCATTGTTGTCACCTGTGATGCCTCTCGTTTGGACTTGGTGCTGCTTGCCTGCAGCTCTAGGCGACGGCTCCCTGCTACCGGTCTCGTAGCCCTCTCGGACCATCACCAACACGGGAACAACGATATGCTCAGATCGAGAAGGAGCTCCTGGCTGTGGTGTTTGCTTGTTCCAATTTCAAAAAATTTCTCTTTGGCTGTAGATCACAGTCGAGACCGACCACCAGCCACTGGTAACCATTCTTAACAAACCCCATACATGTTGCCCCTGCCAGATTACAACGTATGATGCTGCAACTCCAGCGTTTTGATTTTGATATCACATACAAGAAGGAACGGAGATGCATGTGCTGACACACTTTCTCGCGCCCCACGGGCATCCTGTGACCGCCACCCTTACGAGCAGCAAAACCTACTCGTACTTAATGTCAACTTTGTTCCAACTAAGCAGCTACAGTGCCTGATCGAGCACACCGCCGCGGACCCCGCACTGCAGCAGCTGGCTGCCATCATCAAGCGCGGGTGGCCCGTCAAACGTCCCAATTTGCCATCGGGCGCACAACCGTTCTTCCTGGTCCGCGACGAGCTGGTGATCCATGATGGGGTTATCGTCAAAGGCCACAAAGTTGTGGTCCCAGCTTCTCTCTACGATCTATACTACAACGCAGCCCACAGTGGTCATTCTGGAACCGAGGCCACTGTTTCTCATGCCCAAGGGCAGTTCTACTGGCCTGGCATGGCCAACTACATCAGGAACCGGGTGTCCTCCTGTGCCTCCTGCAACAACCTTACCCCACACCAGCAGCGTCAACCTCTTCTGCAGCAGCCAGCGCCAGCCATGGCTTGGACATCGCTGGCTGCTGACATATTCGAATGGCGGGGTAAGCTCTTTCTCGTCCTGTTGGCCTCATTCTCCAATTGGTTCGACATTGACCACCTTCCGTCCGCCACCTCCGGGAGGGTCATCGCTAAGATGCGTGAGCATTTCGCCGTCCACGGCGTCCCTGTCCGCTTACAGACCGACAATGGTCCGCAATTCACAAGTGCCGAGTTCAAAGCTTTCGCTGCAAGGTGGAACTTCCATCACTACACCAGCAGCCCAGAGTACCCTCAGAGTAACGGCCTGGCCGAACGGGCCATGCGGAGTGCTAAGGGCCTGATGGAGCAGTCCCGCCTGTCAGACAGCGATTTTTACCTGGACTTACTTAACCTACGTAACATTTCACGGGACGCGCTTATGGGCTCCCCTGCCCAACGTCTGATGTCCCGAGTGACAAGACCACCTATGCCCATCGCCCAGCAGTCCCTGATACCCAAAGTGTTCGATCCTACCACAGTCCAAAGACGGATCGATCATAAACATGGTGTTCAACGGCGTTCCCACGACAGGTCCTGCCGCCCTCTGCTGCCTCTGCTACCCGGGCAGGTCGTTCGGATGCGGACCAGCACCGGATATTCCCGCCTCGCGACGGTGACTGGCGTGGACGACTCTCCAAGATCGTACCTGGTGGATTACGAAGGGACTACCTACCGACGCAGCCGTCAGCACCTGTGGCCGTCAACGAGCCAAAGCCTCCTCCTGCGGCTCCTTATGCTCCTCCGTTGTCGTTTCCACCTGCTGCCGCGGATCACTCTGCTGCTCCATGCATGTCCCATTCCCGTCGCTTAGTGCGGTCTCCTGTTTCGTTGCCTCCTGGTCTTGGCCTGTCGCTTTCACCTCCTGCACGTCCTGCACGTCTTCCCCCTCCTATCTCTCCCGCTCCTGCTGCATCACCCCCTCCCTTGACTTTCCTGCCTGCCTCCGTTACGGCTTCTCTTCCTTCTGAGGGGGGGGGAGGTGCTGTACGTACGCGTTCGGGTCGCATTGTTAAGCCGCCTGTCCGTTACGGCGACTTTGTCTAACTTCGCACGGTTATTGTAATAACACTATCCTGATTGCCTCCATGTGCATTTGATTCTAAGGGGAAGGATGTAGATGGTTTATGCATGCAACCAATAATATAGCTACCTCAGTACCACTAACCACGTCTTAGTTATCAAGTATAAGAACTCTATCTCCCGTGTGCTCCTCCCTTGGTTCCAGCATGATGATAGACTGGGTGCAGTCAGTGCTGGAAAGTGTTTAACCTGTCTTATTATTAAACGTTAAGTAAAGCTACAAGTGAGTCAGACTCAGTTCCTTTAAACTCTCCCCCTCTCTTTGTCCCTCTCTCTCTTTCCCCTCTCAACCCCCTCTCTCTCTACACCCGCTCTCTCTTCCCTCTCTCTATCTCCCCATCGCTCTCCACTTTATCCTCCCTCTCTCCCCCTCTCACTCTCTCCCCCTTCCTCTTCCCCTCTCTATATCCCCCTTCTCACCCTTCTCTCTATTCCCCCGCTCTCTCTCCCCCTCTCTTTCTCCCCCCCCTCTCTCTCCCCTCTCTCTCCCCCTCTCTCTATTCCACTCTCTCCCTCCCTTCCCTATCGCTACCTCCATTCTCTCTCCCCCTCTCTCTTTCCCCTCTCTCTCTCCCACACTCTCTCTCTCCCACTCTCTCGCTCACTCCCCCAATCTCTCTCTCTCCATCCCTCTCTCTCCCTCTCGCTCTCTCTTCCCCTCTCTCTCTCTCCCCCTCTCTCTCTCCCTCTCTATCTCCCCCTCCCTCTCTCCCCTTTCTCTCTCCCCCCACTCTCTCTGTCGCCCCTCTCTTTATCTCTCCCTCTCTCTCTCTCCCCCTCTCTCTCTACCCCCCCCCCTCTCCCCCCCTCTCTCTCTCCCTCTCTCTCTCTCCCTCCTCTCTCTCTCTCCCCATTCTCGCTCTCCTCATGTCACTGCTTATCATATGCCGGCCATTGGGAATAGTTCAGATGAACTAAAGTGCACTATCCCTCTCTATGAAACACGGTAAACCTGTGTCTGAAGTTTGCGCCAGGTACAGCACTAACAAATAAACTGCTTTTAAACCGTGGCCTGACAACTGTTTGGATATTTAGTCGCCACTAAACTATCGCCTTGAATCAGACGAGTAAAACATCAACATGTGTCCACATTTCTCAAAGATACAGATTTAGAGGAAAACATCATATGTCCAATAAATTGGTCATTTTAATAACAGTCCCTGCAGCTCATTGAAGTGTTTATTTCACTTTCTACCGGTACCAGGTTTACACTGCATGATGGGAGATATGCTCTGTTGAATTACTTGATAAACAAGCACATCAATAAAGTCTGCGTGAGTGTGTGGCAGCTATCTTTTACCGCTGTATGGACAGCCTAGCCTAACCAATTCCCAGTTCCGTCGCACGCTACCCAGATATATTTTCACCAGTGGCAACATTGACAACATTTGCCTTGTGCTGACCCACTGTGAAGATTGACATGTTTGCAGGTTACCTATCCATGTGTGACAATTGGACAAACTGCTGTAATAATAATGTTAAAAAGTGTGATTAATCTGATTTGTCTTTTAATGAATCTGTTCTATGATTCCAGCGCAGAGATCCACGGACAATATCTAACTGCACTGTTTGTGCCACACACACACACACACACACACACACACAAACTCACACACACACACCACACACACACACAACACACACACACACACACACACACACACACACACACACACACACACACACACACACACACACACACTCCAGTTATAGAGCCATAGAGACAGGGCGTCTCACAACATCTTCAGCCCAGCCCTGCCTGCCTGCCTGCCCACACCGGCCAGCAGGTCTCATCCCCATATTTTTACAAATGGCCTGGCTGTCCAAGCACCTGTCTAAATGTTCCTTAAAGTTTGCCGTAGTACTTTTTAGTTCGTACCTTTACATAGTTACAAGGAGAGATAGCTTAATGGGTTGAAATGTGGCTTCATGGAAGGAAGCAGGTGGAAGCAGGTGGAAGGTAGGTTGCTTCTCAGACTGGAGGCCTGTGACTATGGTGTGTCTCAGTGTTCAGCGCTGGGCACGTTACTGTTTTGTCATCTACATCAATGATTTGGATGAGAAGTTACAGAGCAAGTTTGGCGTTTTGCAGACGATACAAATGTGGGTGTTTTGCAGATAGTGATGATGTTTGTGATTAATTGCAGTAGGATCTTGATCGATTGGCCAAGTGTGCTGAGGAATGGTTGATGGAAGTTATTGCAGTGAAATGTTTGTATTGCATGTTGGGAAGTCTAACATGGGGAGGATCTACACAGTGAATGGTCGGGCACTATGTATAAGTTGTATAAGACATTAGTGAGGCCGCATTTGGAGTATTTTGTTCCATTGTGGGTGCTGTGTTATTGGAAAGATTTTGCCAAACTGGAACCTTTACAGAGACATTTTACCAAAGATGTAGCCAGGGTCTGGCCTATGGGGAGTGGTTGAGTGGGTAGAGAACCTATTCCTTGAAGCGCAGAAGGAAGAACGGTGATCTTATAGAGGTGCATAAGATCATGAGAGGGATATATTGGGTAGAAGCACGATTCTCTTGCCCTGAATAGAAGAATCGAGGTGCAGAGGACAGAGTTTAAGGTGAAGGGGAAAGATTTATTAGGAATCTGAGGATAACATTTTTCACACAAATGGTGCTGTATGTGTGGAACAATATGCCAGAGGAGGGTAGTTGAGGCAGGGACTTACCTACCATTTATGACACAGTTAGATAGGTATGTGAATAGGATAGGTTTGAAGGGATATGGACCAAATGCGGGCAGGTGGGACTAGAGTAGATGGGGCATGTTGGCCGGTGTGGGCAAGTTGGGCCGAAGGGCCTGTTTCCACAAAGTATGACGATATGAGTACTGGCCTGAACCATCTCCTCTTGCAGCTCGTGTGAAAAATGATACCTCGGGTTCATTGTCAATTACCCCCACCCCGCTAATCTTGAAACTGTCCCCAGGATCTTCATTCCCCTAATCTGTGCGTCGATCCGATCTATATCTTTCATTATTTTAGTCACCTTGAAAATATCATCCCTCATCCTCCTGTGCACCAAGGAATAAAACACTAGCCTGCTGAATCTGTCCTAGATCAGGCCCTCAAGTCTTGGCAACATCCTCGTAAATCTTCTCTACGGCCTTTCCACCTTGACACCATTTTACCGATACCAATGTGTCCAAAACTGAACACATAGAAACATAGAAAATAGGTGCAGGAGTAGGCCATTCGGCCCTTCGAGCCTGCACCGCCATTCAATATGATCATGGCTGATCATCCAACTCAGTATCCCGTACCTGCCTTCTCTCCATACCCCCTGATCCCTTTAGCCACAAGGGCCACATCTAACTCCCTCTTAAATATAGCCAATGAACTGGCGTCAACTTCCCTCTGTGGCAGAGAGTTCCAGAGATTCACCACTCTCTGTGTGAAAAAGTTTTTCCTCATCTCGGTCTTAAAGGATTTCCCCCTTATCCTTAAGCTGTGACCCCTTGTCCTGGACTTCCCCAACATCGGGAACAATCTTCCTGCATCTAGCCTGTCCAACCCCATAAGAATTTTGTACGTTTCTATAAGATCCCCTCTCAATCTCCTAAATTCTAGCGAGTATAAGCCAAGTCTATCCAGTCTTTCTTCATATGAAAGTCCTGACATCCCAGGAATCAGTCTGGTGAACCTTCTCTGCACTCTGTAATGGCTATAATGTCCTTCCTCAGATTTGGAGACCAAAACTGTACGCAATACTCCAGGTGTGGTCTCACCAAGACCCTGTACAACTGCAGTAGAACCTCCTTGCTCCTATACTCAAATCCTCTTGCTATGAAGGCCAACATACCATTCGCTTTCTTCACTGCCTGCTGCACCTGCATACCTACTTTCAATGACTGGTGTACCATGACACCCAGGTCTCGCTGCACCTCCCCATTTCCTAATCGGCCACCATTTAGATAATAGTCTGCCTTCCCGTTTTTGCCACCTCACATTTATCCACATTATACTGCATCTGCCAAACATTTGCCCACTCACCCAGCCTATCCAAGTCACCTTGCAGTCTCCTAGCATCCTCCTCACAGCTAACACTGCCCCCCAGCTTAGTGTCATCCGCAAACTTGGAGATGTTACTTTCAATTCCCTCGTCCAGATCATTAATATAAATTGTAAATAGCTGGGGTCCCAGCACTGAGCCTTGCGGTACCCCACTAGTCACTGCCTGCCATTGTGAAAAGGACCCGTTTACTCCTACTCTTTGCTTCCTGTTTGCCAGCCAGTTCTCTATCCACATCAATACTGAACCCCCAATACTGAACACAACACTGTAAATGCGGTCTCACCAACGTCTTATACATGTGCAACATGAGCTCCAAACCTCTATACTCAATGCTCTGACTGACGAAGGCCAATGTGACAAAAGCCGTTTAAACCACCCTATCTCCATGTGATGCTACTTTAAACACACTGTGTACCTGTCGTCATAGATCGCTCTGCTCTATATTTTATTCACCTTTTTGCCTTGGTTCCAGCTCATCGGTACTGACACCTCTAGACTCACTGATCGTGTCACTTCCCATCTGGGACTGATACTCAACACACTTGCACCACAGCTGAACGTCCAAATAAAGAACAATCAAGACTTCACTGCTCCTCCAAGTGCAGCACTCGCTGTCCACAATTGTACTTCAAATATCTGCCAGACCCTTTTGTGTAGTTCTGGTCAACATATCATAGATATGATGTCCTATTTCCAGAGACAGAGCGCGGAGCGGATTCACCAGGATGTTTTCAGGTATGGACAGCGTTGGGTCAATGGTTCAATGGTCCTTTATTGTCACGGGTACTGAGGCACAGTGACATTTGATTTGCCATACAATCATACAAATAAGCAACAAGATACATAACTAGATAAAGATTAAACTTAAACATAATCTTTTTGGAAGACAGATTGGATAGGGTGGGATTGGTCTCTTTGGAGCAATAATGCAGAGGGGCGACATTACTGAGGCTTGTGAAATGATGTAAACTACAGCAGGATTGAGTGGATGGTCACGGATATTTCTCAGGCTAGGCGAATGTAAACCCAGAGACCAAGTTTAATAGAAAGGGAAAAGATTTAAGAGAATTCTGATGGGCAGGTATTCCACACCAAAGGTGGAGAAATCTTTTCATGAGGAGGTGGGGCAGATACCATCACCGCAAATAAACATCATTTTGACAGTCGTTTGTCTCGGATAGGAATGGAAGGAAATGTGTCAAATACAAGTGAATGAGATCACCCTAGATAGGCATTTTGGTCTGCATGGACGAGTCGGGCCGAAGGGCCTGTTACCATGAGGTTTCCATGCCCATTTGACACACCGCTGGCATCACCGGTTCTGTAAACTCCAGTGTGCTCTGTCTGTCATCGACCTCCCCAGTTGTAGCCACATTGCAGACACATCACTGACTGCACAACAGTGGCGATGCTGTATTGGGTGGTGCTGTCAATAACAACGGAGGCACATCGTTCTACTACCTCGCAAGTGTCCAACAGTTTCTTCACTGTCCTCAAACTAAACTCTAAGCTGGAAATCCAAGGAATTAAACATCAATCGCCGTCGAAATTTCTCAAAGCTTCAGATTAAACAACAAAATGATATAACTGTCTGTCATATACGTCGGTGATTTTTATATGTCACTGATTATTGAAGTGTTTCTTTCATTTTCCATGTGTACCAGTCTGAAGAAGGGTTTCGGCCCGAAACGTTGCCTATTTCCTTCGCTCCATAGATGCTGCTGCACCCGCTGAGTTTCTCCAGCATTCTTGTCTACCAGATATACATAGCAGGAACGGAGAAATGCTCTCTTGAATTTTTTGATAAATAGGCACAGAAATACAGCCTGTGTGGTGTGAGAGCTCTCTCTGAATTCACTTTGAAGTTTGAGAGGGGATCATATAGAAACATTCAATTCTTAAGGGATTGGACAGGCGAGAACTGTTCCCGATGTTGGGGGAGTCCAGAAGCAGGGGGTCGCAGTTTAACAATAAGGGGTCGGACATTTCGGACTGAGATGAGGAAAATATTTTTTATCCAGAGATTTGTGAATCTGTGGAAATCCCTGACACAGAAGGTAGTGGAGGCCAATTAATTGGATGTTTTCAAGAGAGAGTTAGAGTCTGAAGAAAGTTCTCAACACGAAACATCGCCAATTCCTTCTCTCCATCACCCGTTGAGTTTCTCCAACATTTTTTTTGTCTACATTAGATATAGCTCTTTGTGCCAAAGGAATCAAGGGATATGGAGAGAAAGGAGGTACGGGGTATTAATTTAGGATGATGGTAAACGCTCATATTGAATGGCTCGAAGGGCCAAATGGCCTACTCATGCACATATTTTCTATGTTTCTATGTTTCTAAACCACTGTGGACAGCCCAGACGGGTGAGTTAAGGCTCTGTCTTACGTGTTTGCGGTCATCGGTGGTGAAGCGCGGCTTCGCCTGTGGAGTGGACCGCACGGCAACGGCGAGAGCGCAGAGCCTATCCACGGGAGCGCCGCACGGATGCTGCGCGGGGGCCAAGTGATTCAAATACGGCTGGTCCCACGTGCTTGCGGTAAGTAAAAAAAAGGGCGGGCCGACGTCATCGCAGTCGGCCCGCCCTTTTTTTTACTTACCGCAAGCACGTGGGACCCGCCGTGTTTGAATTAACTCGGCCCCCGCGCAGCATCCGTGCGGCACTCCGGTGGATAGGCTCGACGCTCTCGCCGTTGCCGCGCGGTCCTCGCTACCGGCGACGCCGCGCTTCACCGCCGATGACCGCAAACAGGTAAGACACAGCCTTTACACTCAGACCGACACGACAAAATGAACTGCATATTGAACTGCGCCTCGCCTTGTGTTCAACGGCTGGAACTAATATGCTACACTGCGTGAAGGGAACACTTACTCAACCGCCCCCCCCCCCATTTCTCAGAGCTGAAGCTACATTTTATTTATTTCAGCATTTTGTGTTTTTCTTTCAACTGTATCCTGGAGAGAGGCATTTGGTATTTCAAACCTTTGTTAATTAAGATAAAAAATGCATCTTTACCTGCCGTGTTTACCAGCGTGGATAGAGCAGCAAGATTGAGTTAGTGCTCATTACAGATGAGATTATTTATGGATACTGAACTTCAGTTAATGCTTTATAGTCAAAAATGTGAATTAAAAAGAAAGGAGCCTTTATTTTACATCATATCAAATGTAAAACATAGCAGTCAGAAAGAATGAGATCATGTCACTGCTCATCCAGACCCATCAGTGACCACACTGATAATGTCACTGCTCATCCAGAACCATCACTGACCACACAGATGTCACACACAGGTAATTTCGTTGAATCAACCATTCCCAGGATATTTCATATAACAACCAGTTCCATCGCACACTGCCCAGATATATTTTCACCAGTGGCAACATTGACAACATTTGGCTTGTGCTGACCCACTGGAGATGATTGGACATGTTTGCAGGTTACCTATCCATGTGTGACCATTGGACAAACTGCTGTAATAATAATGTTAAAAAGTGTGATTAACTGGGTTTGTCTTAAAATGAATCTGTTGCACGATCAAAATGACAGTGATCCATGGCGAAGTGTGGAATATCTTACTGTACTATTTGTAGCGGCAGATTTTCATATATTTCAGGATGGCCTTAAACTTTCTGGGACTTAATGAAGAGAAGACAGAGGTGATTTTGTTTGGTCCCAATGGCTGCCGTGAACCTCCCTTTGTTGATTTGGGTCCACTGGCATTGTCTGTAAAGCCAACCGTCTTGAACCTGGGTTTTAGGATGGACGGTGATTTTAAACTAGACAAACAAATAGGCGCGGTGGTTAAGTCCAGCTTCTTTCACCTGAGGAAGCTGGCAAAGGTGAAGCCCATTCTCGAGCGGGAGCATTTTGAAACAGTAATCCATGCCTTTATTACATCTAGGCTGGATTACTGTAACGCACTCTACTCTGGAGTCGCACGAGCTTCATTGGCTCGCCTCCAGCTTGTTCAAAATGCTGCCGCTCGCCTTTTGACTGGAACTCGAAAGAGGGAGCACATTACGCCAATTTTGGCCTCCCTACACTGGCTCCCAGTGCACTTTCGAGTTCATTTCAAAATTATTTTATTTGTTTTTAAATCCTTGAATGGGCTCGCCCCGCCTTACCTCTCTGAGCTGCTCCACCTATATGCTCCTGCCCGGTGCCTCGGGTCAGCTGATCAGCTGCTCCTTGAGGTACCAAGGTCTAAGCGGAAGCTCAGAGGGGATAGAGCTTTTTCTGTTGCTGCTCCGGCACTCTGGAACACCTTGCCGCTGCACATCAGACAGGCCCCCTCACTGTCCATCTTGAAATCCTCCCTAAAAACATATTTTTATTCTTTGGCTTTCGACACTGGCTGAGGCATTGCCCCTGTTTTTAGTGCTTTTAATGTCTTTTAATTTTTAGTGTGTTTTTTATAGTCCTTCGTTTCACGGTTTTTAATGGTTTTTAATTGTTTGTAATAGCTTTTTGTTCATGATTTCTCATGTACAGCGCTTTGTGGCAACTGTGGTTGTTTAAAGTGCTTTATAAATAAAGTTATTATTATTATTATTATAATTAGCACCGTAGCCTCTATTTGGATGAGAATGGTTGAAGGTGTGTCTTCTAAACGCATGTAAGCTCACTCACAGAGACCTTCAGAGCTTCTTCTCTGATATGACTTTAAAACACACTTTTTTGATGAATAAATGCTTTATTGTTGATAGAAAACTGTGAAATACATCCAAACTTCCGACTCGTTACTGCAATCTTCTTCGAACTCCAGCATATTACTTAAGACATTAGAAAACTCCTCGTGTCTCCGTAACACTGGCAAGATCCGCATGATCCCGCATGATCTAATTTAGATCTCCCATGGACCCTGCATGACCCGCATGGTAGAAGGGTCAACCTTCCCCATCGGCTCTCCAAACTAATCTAAAAACTAAACTTCTGCGCAAGCATCTAAGCTCCAAACACGCCCCAAAACACCTCATAAATCCCACCAACGATATAACGGGCAGTTTAAAATTTAAAGGCACATGCCATCATCAGTGACATGCAAAACAGTCCAAATGGCCACTACATACCGGCTCCTAATTGTTCCCAATACATAATGAGGCAATTACTAATAAACATCAAAAAGTGGCCATAAAGGCTATACATACATCAAAATCAAAAGGTCAGGGTATAAAACCCTTTGGCTCCTCGTCGGGAAATCAAACCCCGGTCTACCGCGTGACAGGCGGGGATACTAATCACTATACTAACGAGGAAAAAATAGCATGCACTATATATCCGCAATCACAATTCTTCATTGACTCTTCCATCTTCACGTTCGTCTTCTAGAAGCAAGCACAACTTAATTATTAATCTTATTACAACAGTGGTTTTAGTCAAAGTCGTATCGTGCATACCAATCCCTTAAAATCAGGCATGATACCCAGTATATAGTCCAAAAGATAATAGTCCAAAGCTTTGATAGCATGAAACGTCTTCCTCCATGTCCACTCAACTCATTGATGTGTTGTAACAGCAATGTTGAAGTATAAAAATCCTTCAAAAGAATAACAGGATCTTCAGCAATAAAGTTCACCGTTAAATTTGATTTAATGTCCGAATCTTTAGCAGAGATTTCAAATCCAGCTCAAGCTTTGGCCACTCTCTGTCTGACTTGCAGAGAGATTTTAGTTCATTGATCCATTTCTTCTCGCTTAAGAAACGGTTCAGTGTCAGTTCTCTGGAAACTTCATTCGCAGAATTTTCTTCTGCGTCAACGTACTTCAGTTGTACCACATTAGTAACTCCCAATGCTCTTTCCATTTGGCAGATCGTCTTTGTCCAAATCCAACTCTCTGGTTTCTTTGGCTCTGTCACCTAGTGGAATGCTTTCACATTTGTCGTGGTCCCACTTCGAAAGTATAAATCCTCCCTTATCGCAAAGAGCAGTCAGATGTTCTTCTGGCAGAATTGCTTCCTGCTCAGTAGACATAGATTTTAAGCAATCATCCTTATAGAAGTTATTCTTCAAAGAGATTGTTCTTTCATGAAATTTACTCTTCTCGCCAAACTTGCGTTTCAAAGTCAGGGTACCTTGCTCTGCCATACTACGATTATTTGGTAGATTAACACTTTCTTGTTTGAAAGGTAAGTCCATCATTTTTCACTGAGTAGTTCATGACATCCATGAACTTCAATTCTTCATTCGACATCTCTTCAGATGGTTTGCTGGTACTTTCCTTAGAGTCATGATCGTATGGGTTCATCACCGGCTTCTCTAATTCATCAGTAGACATTTGATTAACAGCAATGGCAGCACAGTTCATCTCATTTTCGATTTTGTGGTTCGTTTCCAAGGAGCCATAGATAACCCATCCAAGTCGGGTTTTCGTAGCATACGGTACTTCGCTTTGGCTCCTAACAATCTGTATAGGTTCAAAAGCTTTCTAAACATTCATTCTGATAAGTAGATCAACACTATAATTTATTTCAGATATCTTGACATCCTTCAGGTAAGGCCATTGCTTTAAGTCTTCATGTCTTGGTATATGTTGACGACCAACAGGCATAGTTCCATGCGTAAACACTTCAGATATCGATATGAAATTATCTCCATCCAAACTGGATATCTCCCTACTCGTAATGCAATGACTCATGCTCTCTTGATCTTTATTCATGGTACGTAATCGAACCTTAGTCTCTTCTCCTGTGATATTCAGCCTTCTCCTCAGGCTTTCTGTGCAAAAGGTAGTCGAACACCATGCTCCAGAAAAGCATATGTTTGCAACACTGCAATCGTCTTGCTGTTCCTTACTTGCACTGGTAAGATAGAAAAATTACGAGCTTCAACCCCGGCCCCAATATCAGCAGATACTTGAGGCGAGGTGATAGCATTTCCAGTAGTTGGCTACTCGCCCTCTTCTGTTTGTTCCAGTTCTTCTTGTTCTATTTGCTCTGGTATTTCATCATCCGTTTGTTCCAGTGCTTCTTCTTCTTCTTCCCAGTGCTCTGACAGCTCTTCTTCAGTATGAAGTGATTCAGGATGATATTGATTGCATTCATTTTTAAATATTTTTATTTTATTAGAAGTAAGTACAATTGTATACAATCATATTTTCATAATACCTTTTATGTACAGCTTCTTATTTAAAAAAATTTTTTGTAATAAAGAAGAAAAATAAAAGAGTTAGATAATGAAAAATAGAAAAATGTGAGATATATAGTGTGTGAAAAAGAAAAGTAGAGAGTGAAAAAAGAAAGTTGAGACAGAAAATAGAAGAAAGAGAGTAAAAGAAGAAAAGAGAAGAAAAGAAAATAGAAGTAATGAGATCATTTATAATCTTGACCATCCCCAGTCACGGATTAGCTTTTACACCTGTGTTGCACCATATGTTTCCAAAAAGACGACAGATGGAGACCAACTCGTTATGAATTAGTCAAATTTATCTATTAGGAGGAATCGCATTTCCTCAAGATGTGCGGTATCCAACATACTTGCAATCCACATTTTGAGCGTTGGTATTGGTGTATTTTTCCAAAATTTCAATATTAATTTTTTTGCTATTATTAAACCATAATTAAAAATTGACTTTTGAGATGAGCTCAATTTGTTCCCGTCTTCCATTACCCCAAATATAATCAATTCGTTATTGGGTTCCATTTTTGTCTTAAATAATTTTGTAAATATTTCGAAAATATCACTCCAAAATCCATGAAGTTTTATACAAGAAACAAAAGAGTGTGTTATAGTTGCGTCTTGGGTTAAACATTTATCGCAAATGGGCGATATATTTGGATAAAATGTATTTAATCTTATTTTTGAGTAATATAATCTATATAACATTTTAAATTGGATTCGATTATGTCTTGCGTTAATCGAACACTTGTGAATGTATGTCAAATACTTTTCCCATGTAGCCTTCGTAGTTTTTATCAATAATGCCCGTTCCCACTCTTCTCTAATTACCTCGGTCACAGGTAAATCTATATTTACGATACTATTATATAAATATGATATTAATTTTTTGTGTATCAGCTTTTATATTCATTACTTCTTCTAGTAAATCAGGAGTTATTTTTTTGATATCCCTGTGTGTATGTCTTCAAAAAATTACAAATCTGAAAATATTTAAAATAATGAGTGTTTTTCAGTTTAAATTTTAATTGTAATTGTTGAAATGATAATAAATCTCCCATTTCATACATGTCCCCGATCCTTTTAATTCCTAAACTTTCCCATTGATTATATATTTTATCCATCATAGATGGTTTAAATAAAGGATTATTCGCTATCGGTGTTAACAATGATAGGTTTCTTAATTTTAAGGATAATTTTATTTGTTTCCATATTCTTATTGTATCTTGTATAATTGGGGTTTTCTTATATATTGTATTGTTCATTTTTTTCGGGGAGAAGAGGATTGTTCCTATATGACAAGGATAACAATCCTCTTTCTCCATTTTTATCCATTCTGTCTGTTGAGTTGAACTATCCAACCAGTAAATTATATTCTTAATATGTATTGCCCAATAGTAATACAAAAAATTTGGGAGTGAAAGTCCCCCGACATCTTTTGGTTTACATAAGTGTTCTTTTTTAATTCTATGTGATTTATAATCCCAAACAAAATTAGTAATATTAGCGTTCAGTTTAGAAAAAAAATATTTTGGTACATATACTGGTGTAGATTGAAATAGGTATAATAACTGTGGTGGGAAGCTCATTTTAATTGCATTTATTCTGCCTATTAATGATAAAGGGTGTGTTTTCCAAAATTGTATCATTATATTAAGTTAATTTATTAAGGGTATAAAATTGGCATTGAATAAAGCTTTATGTTTTCTAGTAATCTGAATAACCAAATATTTGAATTTTTCTGTTGCTATTTTAAAGGGGAATTTCAATAAGTGTGTAGATTCTTGAGGTTTTAACGTCATGATTTCACTTTTGCTCCAGTTTATTCTATATCCAGAAAAGGACCCAAATTCCTCTATTAAATTTAATAAATTTGGTATGCTCGTTTGTGAATTTGTTATATATAACAAAATATCGTCTGCATACAATGAAATTTTATTATTTGAGTCCCTAGTATTATAACCCTGAATATTCGGATGGCTTCTTATACTTTCAGCCAGAGGTTCTATCATAAGGGCAAATAGCAGGGGTGATAAAGCACATCC
>JAXLNO010001166.1:1040281-1087169 GCA_038087875.1 Malacoraja senta | reverse complement strand
GCAACCAATAATATGAGCTACCCTCAGTACCACTAACCACGCCTTAGTTATCAAGTATAAGAACTCTATCTCCCGTGTGCACCTCCCTTGGTTCCAGCATGATGATAACTGGGTGCAGTCAGTGCTGGAAAGTGTTTAACCTGTCTTATTATTAAACGTAATGTAAAGCTACAAAGTGAGTCAGACTTAGCTCCTTAACATGGTGTTAGCAAGTTAAACGCGCGCCTCCTGTATATCGTGTTTTTTTTCCTTATAAGTGTTGTTTTATCGGAGTTTTGTGATTTTGCCATGGCATCCTCGTGCCGCAACCCTCGCCCTGGTCTTTGATGCTGACGTAGCTGAACGCTGGGCGACTTTGAAATGGACTTCACTCATTACATCATATCGTGCATTGCAACGATCCTGATATTGTTAAAGCTTCTCTCCTACTGAACCTTGCGGGTCCAGATGCCATGAGGAGAGCGCGAGCCTTTGCCTATGATCCTGAGGTCCGGGATGGGAACGACCTGGTTCAGGTACCTGCGGAGTCTGCTAACGACCCAGTGTGTCTATTGCGAAAATTTGCCGAAATTTGCGACTTGCCCTCTAACCGTATTTTAGAGCGTGCGAAGTTTTTCACGAGAAAGCAACAGCCCGACGAACCTGTTGAATGCTTTATTGCGGATCTGCGCTATCTCGCGCAGCGGTGCCGTTTTGAAAACATGACTGACCAGCTAACCAGGGACATTTTAGTGACAGGTATGCTGGATCAGAAACTGCGATCCGAGCTACTGAGGGAGGCCGGATCTTACCCTGACGGACGCTATGCATGCATGCAGGTGGCTGAAGTCGTTGACCAGTTGTTCGGACAAAGGGGCACTGATGGCCGATCGGTCAATTTAACTGGTCTCAGCAGACCACGTCCCAGAATAGATAACGCTAAACCCGCGCCGCGGGCCAGGTATGGCCCCGGGGGACGGGTGATTAAAAGGTGCCCTAATTGTAACTATATACATTCAATGCAATCGCAGTGTCCGGCTTATGGTAAAGCATGCAATTTCTGCAAGAGATTGAATCACTTCTCGGCGGTTTGCCGTTCTCGTGGGAACCTGCCACCTGTTCCTAGAAAAGTATTAAACAACCTAGCACAAGTTGACAGCGATTTTGGTTCCCAGTCCTCGCTCGACACTGCCCACGACTGAGGCAATTAGTTCTCAAGGAGATGCTAGTATATTTACACTCCTACATGCACCTGCTCACCTCCCCGATCCATCGGTTCTCGTTACCGTCAACAACTGTCCGTTTCACAGCTAAACTCGACACGGGGCGAAAGTCAATGTTATGTCAACAAAACCTGTTCCGAAAGATTAGACACAATGAACCACTGACTTCAGACCGTTCCACCTTACGTGCCTATGGGGGCGAGGTACTGAAACCTGTGGGAAAGGCTACTTTTAATTGTGTGCTGCAGAAGTCATCGCGGCCCCTCATGTTTTATGTTCTGGATTCTGATTGTGTGACTCTGTTGGGCAACCAGGCGTGCCAAGACCTGGGACTAGTGTCCTTCGATCGTACTGTCCACGAAATACGTTTGCCAATGGATCCGTTATCATAGTACCCGGACCTGTTTGATAATGAACTGGGCAAACTGCCCCTTGTCTACAAGATTGTCACCGACCCCAAAGTGGTGCCAGTGGTCCGTGCACCACACAGAGTATCCCTCGCTTTAAAGGATAAAGTGGAAGCGATGCTGAAGAGCATGGTTACAATGGGGGTGCTGGAAGCAGTGAGCGAGCCCACCGAGTGGGTCTCCACCATGGTTGCTACCCTGAAAAAGGACAAAAACGAGATACGGGTGTGTATTAACCCCAAAGACCTGAACCTCGCGATCAGGGCGGCCACACTGCCCCATGAGAACCGTAGAGGACGTCGCAGCCCAGGTCGGCCAGGCTACGGTGTTTTCTGTCCTTGATGCTAAAAGCTCTTTCTGGCAAATACCACTCGATAAGCGCTCCTCCGACCTGACAACTTTTTCCACTCCCTATGGCAGATTTAAGTTTCTACGGATGCCATTCGGTATTAACTCTGCCAGTGAAGTGTTTCAGCGATGCATGGAACAGCTGTTCGCTGGCATGCCATGCGCCATCATCGTTGACGACATCCTAGTTTACGGGGAGAATGCCACCGAACATGATAAGAACCTCCGCAGAGTCCTGGACCGTGCCCGGTAGATCAACTTAAAACTGAACAAGAATAAATGCCGGTTCCGTGTCTCGGAGGTGCCGTACGTCGGGCACATCTTCACTTCCAATGGACTGAAACCCGACCCGCAAAAGACTATTGCAATATCCGAAATGCCAGCCCCAACTGACAGTCCCGCCTGTCAGACAGCGATTTTTACCTGGACTTACTTAACCTACGTAACATTTCACGGGACCCGCTTATGGGTTCCCCTGCCCAACGTCTGATGTCCAAAGTGACAAGACCACCTATGCCCATCGCCCAGCAGTCCCTGATACCCAAAGTGTTCGATCCTACCACAGTCCAAAGACGGATCGATTATAAACTGGTGTTCAACGGCGTTCCCACGACAGGTCCTGCCGCCCTCTGTTGCCTCCGCTACCCGGGCAGGTCGTTCGGATGCGGACCACCACCGGATATTCCCGCCTCGCGACGGTGACTGGCGTGGACGACTCTCCAAGATCCGTACCTGGTGGATTACGAAGGGACTACCTACCGACGCAGCCGTCAGCACCTGTTGGCCGTCAACGAGCCAAAGCCTCCTCCTGCGGCTCCTTATGCTCCTCGTTGTCGTTTCCACCTGCTGCCGCGGATCACTCTGCTGCTCCATGCATGTCCCATTCCCCTCGCTTAGAGCCGGTCTCCTGTTTCGTTGCCTCCTGGTCTTGGCCTGTCGCTTTCACCTCCTGCACTTCCTGCACGTCTTCCTCCTCCTATCTCTCCCGCTCCTGCTGCATCTCCCCCTCCCTTGACTTTCCTGCCTGCCTCCGTTACGGGCTTCTCTTCCTTCTGAGGGGGGGGGGTGCTGTACGTACGCGTTCGGGTCGCATTGTTAAGCCGCCTGTCCGTTACGGCGACTTTGTCTAACTTCGCACGGTTGTTTGTAATAACACTATCCTGATTGCCTCCATGTGCATTTGATTCTAAGGGAAGGAGGAGATGGTTTATGCATGCAACCAATAATATAGCTACCTCAGTACCACTAACCACGTATTAGTTATCAAGTATAAGAACTCTATCTCCCGTGTGCTCCTCCCTTGGTTCCAGCATGATGATAGACTGGGTGCAGTCAGTGCTGGAAAGTGTTTAACCTGTCTTATTATAAACGTTAAGTAAAGCTACAAGTGAGTCAGACTCAGTTTCCTTTACACTCTCCCCCTCTCTTTCTCCCCCTCTCTCTTTCCCTCTCACACCCCCTCTCTCTCTCTACACCGCTCTCTCTTCCTCTCTCTATCTCCCCATCTCTCTCCACTTCATCCTCCCCTCTCCCCTCTCACTCTCTCCCCCTTCCTCTTCCCCTCTCTCTATCCCCCTTGTCACCCTTCTCTCTACCCCGCTCTCTCCCCCCTCTCTTTCTCTCCCCCTCTCTCTCCCTCTCTCTCCCCCTCTCTCACTTCCACTCTCTCCCTCCCTTCCCTATCTCTACCTCCATTCTCTCTCCCCTCTCTCTCTCCCTCTCTCTCTCCCACACTCTCTCTCCCACTCTCTCGCTCACTCCCCCAATCTCTCTCTCTCCACCCCTCTCCTCCCTCTCGCTCTCTCTTCCCTCTCTCTCTCTCCCCTCTCTCTCTCCCCTCTCTATCTCCCCCTCCCTCTCTCCCCTTTCTCTCTCCCCCCACTCTCTCTGTCGCCCCCTCTCTTTACTCTCCTCTCTCTCTCTCCCCCTCTCTCTCTACCCCCCCTCTACCCCCTCTCCCCCTCTCTCTCTCTCCCTCTCCCTCTCTCTCTCTCCTCTCTCTCTCTCCCTCCTCTCTCTCTCTCTCCCCATTCTCGCTCTCCTCATGTCACTGCTTATCATATGCCGGCCAATGGGAATAGTTCAGATGAACTAAATTGCACTATCCCTCTCTATGAAACAGGGTAAACCTGTTTATGAAGTTTGCGCCAGGTACAGCACTAACAAATAAACTGCTTTTAAACCGTGGCCTGACAACTGTTTGGATATTTAGTCGCCACTCTACTATCGCCTTGAATCAGATGAGTAAAACATCAACATGTGTCCATATTTCTCAAAGTACAGATTTAGAGGAAAACATCATATGTCCAATAAATTGGTCATTTTAATAACAGTCCCTGCAGCTCATTGAAGTGTTATTTTCACTTTCTACCGGTACCAGGTTTACACTGCATGATGGGAGATATGCTCTGTTGAATTACTTGATAAACAAGCACATCAATAAAGTCTGCGTGAGTGTGTGGCAGCTATCTCTTTACCGCTGTATGGACAGCCTAGCCTAACCAATTCCCAGTTCCGTCGCACGCTACCCATATATATTTTCACCAGTGGCAACATTGACTACATTGCCTTGTGCTGACCCACTGTAGAAGATTGGACATGTTTGCAGGTTACCTATCCATGTGTGACAATTGGACAAACTGCTGTAATAATAATGTTAAAAAGTGTGATTAATCTGATTTGTCTTTTAATGAATCTGTTCTATGATTCCAGCGCAGAGATCCACGGACATATCTAACTGCACTATTTGTGCACACACACACACACACACACACACACACACACACACACACACACACACACACACACACACACACACACACACACACACACACACACACACACACACACACACACATACACACACACACACACACACACACACACACACACACACACACACACACACACACACACACACACACACACACACACACACACTCCAGTTATAGAGCCATAGAGACAGCGTCTCACAACATCTTCAGCCCAGCCTGCCTGCCTGCCTGCCCACACCGGCCAACAAGTCTCATCCCCATATTCTTACAAATGGCCTGTCTGTCCAAGCACCTGTCTAAATGTTCCTTAAAGTTTGCCGTAGTACTTTTTAGTTCGTACCTATACATAGTTACAAGGAGAGATAGCTTAATGGGTTGAAATGTGGCTTCGTGGAAGGAAGCAGGTGGAAGCAGGTGGAAGGTAGGTTGCTTCTCAGACTGGAGGCCTGTGACTAGTGGTGTGTCTCAGTGGTCAGTGTTGGGCACGTTACTGTTTGTCATCTACATCAATGATTTGGATGAGAAGTTACAGAGCAAGTTTGGCGTTTTGCAGACGATACAAATGTGGGTGTTTTGCAGATAGTGAAGATGTTTGTGATTAATTGCAGTAGGATCTGATCGATTGGCCAAGTGTGCTGAGGAATGGTTGATGGAATTTATTGCAGTGAAATGTTTGTATTGCATGTTGGGAAGTCTAACATGGGGAGGATCTACACAGTGAATGGTCGGGCACTATGTATAAGTTGTATAAGACATTAGTGAGGCCGCATTTGGAGTATTTTGTTCCATTGTGGGTGCTGTGTTATTGGAAAGATTTTGCCAAACTGGAACCTTTACAGAGACATTTTACAAAGATGTAGCCAGGTCTGGCCTATGGGGAGTGGTTGAGTGGGTAGGGGAACCTATTCCTTGAAGCGCAGAAGGAAGAACGGTGATCTTATAGAGGTGCATAAGATCATGAGAGGGAATATATTGGGTAGAAGCACAGATTCTCTTGCCCTGAATAGAAGAATCGAGGTGCAGAGGACAGAGGTTTAAGGTGAAGGGGAAAAGATTTATTAGGAATCTGAGGGATACATTTTTCACACAAATGTTGCTGTATGTGTGGAACAATATGCCAGAGGAGGTAGTTGAGGCAGGGACTTACCTACCATTTATGACACAGTTAGATAGGTATGTGAATAGGATAGGTTTGAAGGGATATGGACCAAATGCGGGCAGGTGGGACTAGAGTAGATGGGGCATGTTGGCCGGTGTGGGCAAGTTGGGCCGAAGGGCCTGTTTCCACAAAGTATGACGATATGAGTACTGGCCTGAACCATCTCCTCTTACAGCTCGTGTGAAAAATGATACATCGGGTTCATTGTCAATTACCCCCACCCCGCTCATCTTGAAACTGTCCCCAGGATCTTCATTCCCCTAATCTGTGCGTCGACCCGATCTATATCTTTCATTATTTTAGTCACCTTGAAAATATCATCCCTCATCCTCCTGTGCACCAAGGAATAAAACACTAGCCTGCTGAATCTGTCCTAAATCAGGCCCTCAAGTCTTGGCAACATCATCGTAAATCTTCTCTACGGCCTTTCCACCTTGACACCATTTTACCGATACCAATGTGTCCAAAACTGAACACAACACTGTAAATGCGGTCTCACCAACGTCTTATACATGTGCAACATTAGCTCCAAACCTCTATACTCAATGCTCTGACTGACGAAGGCCAATGTGACAAAAGCCTTTTAAACCACCCTATCTCCATGTGATGCTACTTTAAACACACTGTGTACCTGTCGTCATAGATCGCTCTGCTCTATATTTTATTCACCTTTTTGCCTTGGTTCCAGCTCATCGGTACTGACACCTCTAGACTCACTGATCGTGTCACTTCCCATCTGGGACTGATTCTCAACACACTTGCACCACAGCTGAACGTCCAAAATAAAGAACAATCAAGACTTCACTGCTCCTCCAAGTGCAGCACTCGCTGTCCACAATTGTACTTCAAATATCTGCCAGACCCTTTTGTGTAGTTCTGGTCAACATATCATAGATATGATGTCCTATTTCCAGAGACAGAGCGCGGAGCGGATTCACCAGGATGTTTTCAGGTATGGACAGCGTTGGTTCAATGGTTCAATGGTCCTTTATTGTCACGGGTACTGAGCAGCAGTGACATTTGATTTGCCATACAATCATACAAATAAGCAACAAGATACATAACTAGATAAAGATTAAACTTAAACATAATCTTTTTGGAAGACAGATTGGATGGGGTGGGATTGGTCTCTTTGGAGCAATAATGCAGAGGGGCGACCTTACTGAGGCTTGTGAAATGATGTAAACTACAGCAGGATTGAGTGGATGGTCACGGATATTTCTCAGGCTAGGCGAATCTAAACCCAGAGACCAAGTTTAATAGAAAGGGAAAAGATTTAAGAGAATTCTGATGGCAGGTATTCCACACCAAAGGTGGAGCAATCTTTTCATGAGGAGGTGGGGCAGATACCATCACCGCAAATAAACATCATTTTGACAGTCGTTTGTCTCGGATAGGAATGGAAGGAAATGTGTCAAATACAAGTGAATGAGATCACCCTAGATAGGCATTTGGTCTGCATGGACGAGTCGGGCCGAAGGGCCTGTTACCATGAGGTTTCCATGCCCATTTGACACACCGCTGGCATCACCGGTTCTGTAAACTCTAGTGTGCTCTGTCTGTCATCGACCTCCCAGTTGTAGCCACATTGCAGACACATCACTGACTGCACAACAGTGGCGATGCTGTATTGGGTGGTGCTGTCAATAACAACGGAGGCACATCGTTCTACTACCTCGCAAGTGTCCAACAGGTTCTTCACTGTCCTCAAACTAAACTCTAAGCTGGAAATCCAAGGAATTAAAACATCAATCGCTGTCGAAATTTCTCAAAGCTTCAGATTAAACAACAAAATGATATAACTGTCTGTCATATACGTCGGTGATTTTTATATGTCACTTATTATTGAAGTGTTTCTTTCATTTTCCATGTGTACCAGTCTGAAGAAGGGTTTCGGCCCGAAACGTTGCCTATTTCCTTCGCTCCATAGATGCTGCTGCACCCGCTGAGTTTCTCCAGCATTCTTGTCTACCAGATATACATAGCAGGAACGGAGAAATGCTCTCTTGAATTTTTTGATAAATAGGCACAGAAATACAGCCTGTGTGGTGTGAGAGCTCTCTCTGAATTCACTTTGAAGTTTGAGAGGGGATCATATAGAAACATTCAATTCTTAAGGGATTGGACAGGCGAGAACTGTTCCCGATGTTGGGGGAGTCCAGAAGCAGGGGGTCGCAGTTTAACAATAAGGGGTCGGACATTTCGGACTGAGATGAGGAAATATTTTTTATCCAGAGATTTGTGAATCTGTGGAAATCCCTGACACAGAAGGTAGTGGAGGCCAATTAATTGGATGTTTTCAAGAGAGAGTTAGAGTCTGAAGAAAGTTCTCAACACGAAACATCGCCAATTCCTTCTCTCCATCACCCGTTGAGTTTCTCCAACATTTTTTTGTCTACATTAGATATAGCTCTTTGTGCCAAAGGAATCAAGGGATATGGAGAGAAAGGAGGTACGGGGTATTGATTTAGGATGATGGTAAACGCTCATATTGAATGGCTCGAAGGGCCAAATGGCCTACTCATGCACATATTTTCTATGTTTCTATGTTTCTAAACCACTGTGGACAGCCCAGACGGGTGAGTTAAGGCTCTGTCTTACGTGTTTGCGGTCATCGGCGGTGAAGCGCGGCTTCGCCTGTAGAGTGGACCGCACGGCAACGGCGAGAGCGCCGAGCCTATCCACGGGAGCGGCGCACGGATGCTGCGCGGGGGCCGAGTGATTCAAATACGGCTGGTCCCACGTGCTTGCGGTAAGTAAAAAAAAGGGCGGGCCGACGTCATCGCAGTCGGCCCGCCTTTTTTTTACTTACCGCAAGCACGTGGGACCCGCCGTGTTTGAATTAACTCGGCCCCCGCGCAGCATCCGTGCGGCACTCCGGTGGATAGGCTCGACGCTCTCGCCGTTGCCGCGCGGTCCTCGCTACCGGCGACGCCGCGCTTTCACCGCCGATGACCGCAAACAGGTAAGACAGAGCCTTTACACTCAGACCGACACGACAAAATGAACTGCATATTGAACTGCGCCTCGCCTTGTGTTCAACGGCTGGAACTAATATGCTACACTGGGTGAAGGGAACACTTACTCAACCGCCCCCCCCCCCATTTCTCAGAGCTGAAGCTGCATTTTATTTATTTCAGCATTTTGTGTTTTTCTTTCAACTGTATCCTGGAGAGAGGCATTTGGTATTTCAAACCATTGTTAATTAAGATAAAAATGCATCTTTACCTGCCGTGTTTACCAGCGTGGATAGAGCAGCAAGATTGAGTCAATGCTCATTACAGATGAGATTAATTATGGATACTGAACTTCAGTTAATCCTTTATAGTCAAAAATGTGAATTAAAAAGAAAGGAGCCTTTATTTTACATCATATCAAATGTAAAACATAGCAGTCAGAAAGAATGAGATCATGTCACTGCTCATCCAGACCCATCAGTGACCACACTGATAATGTCACTGCTCATCCAGAACCATCACTGACCACACTGATGTCACACACAGGTAATTTCGTTGAATCAACCATTCCCAGGATATTTCATATAACAACCAGTTCCATCGCACACTGCCCAGATATATTTTCACCAGTGGCAACATTGACAACATTTGGCTTGTGCTGACCCACTGGAGATGATTGGACATGTTTGCAGGTTACCTATCCATGTGTGACCATTGGAAAAACTGCTGTAATAATAATGTTAAAAAGTGTGATTAACTGGGTTTGTCTTAAAATGAATCTGTTGCACGATCAAAATGACAGTGATCCATGGCGAAGTGTGGAATATCTTACTGTACTATTTGTAGCGGCAGATTTTCATATATTTCAGGTAATTAGCACCGTAGCCTCCATTTGGATGAGAATGGTTGAAGGGGTGTCTTCTAAACGCATGTAAGCTCACTCACAGAGACCTTCAGAGCTTCTTCTCTGATATGACTTTAAAACACACTTTTTTGATGAATAAATGCTTTATTGTTGATAGAAAACAGTGAAATACATCCAAACTTCCGACTCGTTACTGTAATCTTCTTCGAACTCCAGCATATTACTTAAGACATTAGAAAACTCCTCGTGTCTCCGTAACACGGGCAAGATCCGCATGATCCCGCATGATCTAATTTAGATCTCCCATGGACCCTGCATGACCCGCATGGTAGAAGGGTCAACCTTCCCCATCGGCTCTCCAAACTAATCTAAAAACTAAACTTCTGCGCAAGCATCTAAGCTCCAAACACGCCCCAAAACACCTCATAAATCCCACCAACAATATAACGGGCAGTTTAAAATTTAAAGGCACATGCCATCATCAGTGACATGAAAAACAGTCCAAATGGCCACTACATACCGGCTCCTAATTGTTCCCAATACATAATGAGGCAATTACTAATAAACATCAAAAAGTGGCCATAAAGGCTATACATACATCAAAATCAAAAGGTCAGGGTATAAAACCCTTTGGCTCCTCGTCGGGAAATCAAACCCCGGTCTACCGCGTGACAGGCGGGGATACTAATCACTATACTAACGAGGAAAAAATAGCATGCACTATATATCCGCAATCACAATTCTTCATTGACTCTTCCATCTTCACGTTCGTCTTCTAGAAGCAAGCACAACTTAATTATTAATCTTATTACAACAGTGGTTTTAGTCAAAGTCGTATCGTGCATACCAATCCCTTAAAATCAGGCATGATACCCAGTATATAGTCCAAAAGATAATAGTCCAAAGCTTTGATAGCATGAAACGTCTTCCTCCATGTCCAATCAACTCATTGATGTGTTGTAACAGCAATGTTGAAGTATAAAAATCCTTCAAAAGAATAACAGGATCTTTAGCAATAAAGTTCACCGTTAAGTTTGATTTAATGTCCGAATCTTTAGCAGAGATTTCAAATCCAGCTCAAGCTTTGGACACTCTCTGTCTGACTTGCAGAGAGATTTTAGTTCATTGATCCATTTCTTCTCGCTTAAGAAACGGTTCAGTGTCAGTTCTCTGGAAACTTCATTCGCAGAATTTTCTTCTGCGTCAACGTACTTCAGTTGTACCACATTAGTAACTCCCAATGCTCTTTCCATTTGGCAGATCGTCTTTGTCCAAATCCAACTCTCTGGTTTCTTTGGCTCTGTCACCTAGTGGAATGCAAGGATTTGAGTATAGGAGCAGGGAGGTTCTACTGCAGTTGTACAGGGTCTTGGTGAGACCACACCTGGAGTATTGCGTACAGTTTTGGTCTCCAAATCTGAGGAAGGACATTATTGCCATAGAGGGAGTGCAGAGAAGGTTCACCAGACTGATTCCTGGGATGTCAGGACTGTCTTATGAAGAAAGACTGGATAGACTTGGTTTATACTCTCTAGAATTTAGGAGATTGAGAGGGGATCTTATAGAAACTTACAAAATTCTTAAGGGGTTGGACAGGCTAGATGCAGGAAGATTGCTCCCGATGTTGGGGAAGTCCAGGACAAGGGGTCACAGCTTAAGGATAAGGGGGAAATCCTTTAAAACCGAGATGAGAAGAACTTTTTTCACACAGAGAGTGGTGAATCTCTGGAACTCTCTGCCACAGAGGGTAGTCGAGGCCAGTTCATTGGCTATATTTAAGAGGGAGCTAGATGTGGCCCTTGTGGCTAAAGGGATCAGAGGGTATGGAGAGAAGGGAGTTACGGGATACTGAGTTGGATGATCAGCCATGATCATATTGAATGGCGGTGCAGGCTCGAAGGGCCGAATGGCCTACTCCTGCACATAATTTCTATGTTTCTATTTGTCGCTGTCCCACTTCGAAAGTATAAATCCTCCCTTATCGCAAAGAGCAGTCAGATGTTCTTCTGGCAGAATTGCTTCCTGCTCAGTAGACATAGATTTTAAGCAATCATCCTTATAGAAGTTATTCTTCAAAGAGATTGTTCTTTCATGAAATTTACTCTTCTCGCCAAACTTGCGTTTCAAATTCAGGGTACCTTGCTCTGCCATACTACGATTATTTGGTAGATTAACACTTTCTTGTTTGAAAGGTAAGTCCATCATTTTTCACTGAGTAGTTCATGACATCCATGAACTTCAATTCTTCATTCGACATCTCTTCAGATGGTTTGCTGGTACTTTCCTTAGAGTCATGATCGTATGGGTTCATCACCGGCTTCTCTAATTCATCAGTAGACATTTGATTAACAGCAATGGCAGCACAGTTCATCTGCTTTTCGATTTTGTGGTTCGTTTTCAAGGAGCCATAGATAACCCATCCAAGTCGGGTTTTCGTAGCATACGGTACTTCGCTTTGGCTCCTAACAATCTGTATAGGTTCAAAAGCCTTCTAAACATTCATTCTGATAAGTAGATCAACACTAGAATTTATTTCAGATATCTTGACATCCTTCAGGTAAGGCCATTGCTTTAAGTCTTCATGTCTTGGTATATGTTGACGACCAACAGGCATAGTTCCATGCGTAAACAATTCAGATATCGATATGAAATTATCTCCATCCAAACTGGATATCTCCCTACTCGTAATGCAATGACTCATGCTCTCTTGATCTTTATTCATGGTACGTAATCGAACCTTAGTCTCTTCTCCTGTGATATTCAGCCTTCTCCTCAGGCTTTCTGTGCAAAAGGTAGTCGAACTTCCATGCTCCAGAAAAGCATATGTTTGCAACACTGCAATCGTCTTGCTGTTCCTTACTTGCACTGGTAAGATAGAAAAATTACGAGCTTCAACCCGGCCCCAATATCAGCAGATACTTGAGGCGAGGTGATAGCATTTCTAGTAGTTGGCTACTCGCCCTCTTCTGTTTGTTCCAGTTCTTCTTGTTCTATTTGCTCTGGTATTTCATCATCCGTTTGTTCCAGTGCTTCTTCTTCTTCTTCCCAGTGCTCTGACAGCTCTTCTTCAGTATGAAGTGATTCAGGATGATATTGATTGCATTCATTTTTAAATATTTTTATTTTATTAGAAGTAAGTACAATTGTATACAATCATATTTTCATAATACCTTTTATGTGCAGCTTCTTATTTTGAAAAAAAATTTGTAATAAAGAAGAAAAATAAAAGAGTTAGATAATGAAAAATAGAAAAATGTGAGATATATAGTGTGTGAAAAAGAAAAGTAGAGAGTGAAAAAAGAAAGTTGAGACAGAAAATAGAAGAAAGAGAGTAAAAGAAGAAAAGAGAAGAAAAGAAAATAGAGGTAATGAGATCATTTATAATCTTGACCATCCCCAGTCACGGATTAGCTTTTACACCTGTGTTGCACCATATGTTTCCAAAAAGACGACAGATGGAGACCAACTCGTTATGAATTGGTCAAATTTATCTATTAGGAGGAATCGCATTTCCTCAAGATGTGCGGTATCCAACATACTTGCAATCCACATTTTGAGCGTTGGTATTGGTGTATTTTTCCAAAATTTCAATATTAATTTTTTTGCTATTATTAAACCATAATTAAAAATTGACTTTTGAGATGAGCTCAATTTGTTCCCGTCTTCCATTACCCCAAATATAATCAATTCGTTATTGGGTTCCATTTTTGTCTTAAATAATTTTGTAAATATTTCGAAAATATCACTCCAAAATCCATGAAGTTTTATACAAGAAACAAAAGAGTGTGTTATAGTTGCGTCTTGGGTTAAACATTTATCGCAAATGGGCGATATATTTGGATACAATTTATTTAATCTTATTTTTGAGTAATATAATCTATGTAAAATTTTAAATTGGATTAGATTATGTCTTGCGTTAATCGAACACTTGTGAATGTATGTCAAATACTTTTCCCATGTAGCCTTCGTAGTTTTTATCAATAATTGCCGTTCCCACTCTTCTCTAATTACCTCGGTCACAGGTAAATCTATATTTAAGATACTATTATATAAATATGATATTAATTTTTGTGTATCAGCTTTTATATTCATTACTTCTTCTAGTAAATCAGGAGTTATTTTTTGATATCCCTGTGTGTATGTCTTCAAAAAATTACAATTCTGAAAATATTTAAAATAATGAGTGTTTTTCAGTTTAAATTTTAATTGTAATTGTTGAAATGATAATAAATCTCCCACTTCATACATGTCCCCGATCCTTTTAATTCCTAAACTTTCCCATTGATTATATATTTTATCCATCATAGATGGTTTAAATAAAGGATTATTCGCTATCGGTGTTAACAATGATAGGTTTCTTAATTTTAAGGATAATTTTATTTGTTTCCATATTCTTATTGTATCTTGTATAATTGGGGTTTTCTTATATATTGTATTGTTCATTTTTTCGGGGAGAAGAGGATTGTTCCTATATGACAAGGATAACAATCCTCTTTCTCCATTTTTATCCATTCTGTCTGTTGAGTTGAACTATCCAACCAGTAAATTATATTCTTAATATGTATTGCCCAATAGTAATACAAAAAATTTGGGAGTGAAAGTCCCCCGACATCTTTTGGTTTACATAAGTGTTCTTTTTTAATTCTATGTGAATTATAATCCCAAACAAAATTAGTAATATTAGCGTTCAGTTTAGAAAAAAAATATTTTGGTACATATACTGGTGTAGATTGAAATAGGTATAATAACTGTGGTGGGAAGCTCATTTTAATAGCATTTATTCTGCCTATTAATGATAAAGGGTGTGTTTTCCAAAATTTTATCATTATATTAAGTTTATTTATTAAGGGTATAAAATTGGCATTGAATAAAGCTTTATGTTTTCTAGTAATCTGAATAACCAAATATTTGAATTTTTCTGTTGCTATTTTAAAGGGGAATTTCAATAAGTGTGTAGATTCTTGAGGTTTTAACGTCATGATTTCACTTTTGTTCCAGTTTATTCTATATCCAGAAAAGGACCCAAATTCCTCTATTAAATTTAATAAATTTGGTATGCTCGTTTGTGAATTTGTTATATATATAACAAAATATCGTCTGCATACAATGAAATTTTATTATTTGAGTCCCTAGTATTATAACCCTGAATATTCGGATGGCTTCTTATACTTTCAGCCAGAGGTTCTATCATAAGGGCAAATAGCAGGGGTGATAAAGCACATCCCTGCCTATTACACCCTGATAATTGAAATTTTTGAGATAACATGCTGTTAGTTAATATTCTTGCCATCGGTTTATCATATAAAAATTTCACCCATGCAATAAAGTTCTCTCCCATATTAATGTTTTGTAATACTTTGTATAAATACTGCCATTCTACCTGATCAAATGCTTTCTCTGCGTCCAAAGAAATAATTGCTAAGTCTTCTTCCTCCACTTTATGTGAGTACATTATATTAAACAGGCGTCTCAAATTATTAAATGAATATCTTTTGGGTATAAACCCCGTTTGATCAGGGTTTATCAATTTACTAATATATTTGCTTAGTCTTCTAGCTAAAGTCTTTGCTAGAATTTTCTGGTCTGTATTGCATTCATAACAACTTATAGGACTCTTGCATTCTCTCACCATATGTCCTATTTTCAAACATCCAAAACAGATTCCCTTGGCTTTAAAGAAATCCATCTTGTCTTCATATTCTTTCGTCTTGAATCTTCGACACCATCTTATGGTGTGACCAACTTCATCACATAACAAACAAAATACAATTTGCTTGCTAATAGACACCTTTCTTTTTCTTTCATCTGTCTTTTCCACAGATACCGTCGTGATAGCAAAACTACTTCTCTTAGGTTGAGATCTTTCTTCAGTTTCGGTAAAGGTAGACCCTTTATAAGTTGCAAGTGGTCTGCGATCTTCAATAGTTCCGTGTTATGAGTCTGACATGTATCGTACTTCTTTGTCCATGAATTCCATCAGGTCTGGTTGCCTGGCTACTTGGTTCCTTTCATCTCGTATTTCGCCTGCCTTATCTCTCCGACTTTGCTCTCGTCCTTCTGGGCAACTTGCTCAAGATGATTCTAGTATTACTCGCAAGATTCATTTCCTCCATGTAGCCTAGATTTTTCATCGAGCTGCAACATCTTCTCAGAAAAATTGCATAATCACTCAATTTTTCCACATCTTCTGGCTTGATTTCTTTCAAAGCATGGGCCTTCTCAATGTATGCGTTCGCGATCCTCTGTTCATCACCAAAACGTTATTTTAGTAATCTTCTCGCCTTTCTATAGCCTGGTCGCCTGGCTCCATCTGACAACTTTCTACCTTCACACTTCCACTTGTGTACTTCACCAGAAATCGTAAGCGCTCTTTTTCATCCTTAACTTTCGTCTCTAATACCTCCTCTAGTGCCCTTACGAAAGTTTCATACTGCAAAGGATCTTGGTTCTTGGTTCTTGGTTTCTTGGTCCTCCAAAATATTCCAAATGGAATTTAAACTGGAGGTGGTGGAGGGAGGACTTAAGCCAGAAAGGGTTTTTGGGAAGAAAGAGCTACCTTAAACTTAGTTGCATCTGGTTGGGTAACTATAGTAGGGTGGAGATTATTCCATGCTTTAATTGTGCGGGGGAAGAACGAATTGCTGTACACATCTGTCTTGGTAGCTGGAATCACAAATTGGATCGAATGCCCTCGTCTGCTCCTAATTGGTTTGGGTTTGGTGTAGGTCTTGTAATCTATGTCGAGCTGACCATTTAACATTTTGTAAAAACAGGTCAAACGGTGAGCTTCACGTCTGTCTTGGAGAGGGTTCCACCCCAGAGAATTCAGAAGTTTGGTAACACTCGCTTCTCTCTCATAGGTGTTAGTAACAAATCGAGCTGCCTGTCTTTGGACACGTTCGATGGAAGAAATGTTTTTGTTTGTGTATGGGTCCCATGCTGCAACTGTGTAGTCCAAATGAGGTCTAACGAGGGTGAAGTATAGCTTCTCCTTGACAGAAGTTGAACAATGATGAAAGTTGCGCCTCAGAAAATTTAGGACACCTGTTGCTTTCATCGTTGCATGATGAGTCTGACCATTCCAACGCAGATCATTCTGCAATTTGATGCCAAGATACTTGGTTTGTTTGGATTCTTCAAGGGTGGTACCAAGTATATTGTACGATGTTTCGCCTGGATTCCTCTTTCTGGTGACACGCATGGTTTCACATTTGGAAGGGTTGAACTGCATGTCCCATTGGTGTGACCACTCAACCATTGTATCGAGGTCCTTTTGGAGAGCATCTTCATCATCAGCTGACTTAATTGGACAGTACAGCATCAGTACAGCAGCTTAATTGGATCAGCGAATAGTCTGGTCATGCTTGCGACTTTTTCATGGATGTCGTTTATGTAAAGCAAAAACAGATGTGGGCCAAGTACTGTGCCCTGAGGTGTACCACTCAACACTGGATGCCAATTGGAGCTCTTTCCGTTCACACACACACGCTGAAGACGTCTTGTCAGGAAACCGGAAATCCATCGTTTCGTGTTGGAACGAATACCATAGAAGTCAAGGTTCCGAAGCAGTCTCTGGTGTGGGATGACATCAAATGCTTTAGAAAAGTCCAGCACTACTAAATCCGTGATGACATTACCATCAAGATGTTTGGCCAGGTCATTTGTCGTCAGGATCAGCTAAGACTCACATGATCTATGCCTCCTAAATGCATGTTGGTTGTCAGCAAGACTATTATGTTTGCTCACGTGTCGCATCAGATTACTATCAATTACATGCTCCAGTAATTTGCAGCAAGTACTTGTTAATGAAACAGGACGATAATTCGCTGGGTTGGTGGTTGAACCTGCCTTAAAGAGAGGAGTGATATTAGCCTTCCTCCAATCCAGCGGAACATCACCTGAGTCAAGCGATTTTTGGAAAATGAACTGCAAAACTGGAGCCAGTTCTTCGGCCGCGAAATTGAGGGCTTGATTCTGTATCTGATCTGGTCCAATTGATTTTGTGGTATTGATGTTGAGCAATAACTTCTTGACACCTTCAACCTCAATTTTAATAGCAGGCATATCAGCATACGGGATGGGCGGTAGAACTGGAAATGATGAAGGCTCCATATTTTCCCGGGTGAAAACGTGTTGAAATTGGTTTGCAAGAGCTTCTGCTTTCGCCTGGTCCTCAGTGATCAGATAGTTGTTCACTTTAAGCATCTGGACACCAGTGTTGTATGTCCGTCTGGATTTCACATATCTCCAAAAAGCGTTGGGTTGCTCTCCCCCAAGAATAGAAGAAACATGTTGTCTATGAGCACTCCTAATAGCACGATCGACTTGCTTTCGCACTCTAGTAAAATTGTCCCAGTCCAGTTTTGTACCCTTTTTTTGGCACTGATATAAAACTTCTCTTTCTTACTGCAGACGTTCAGTTTTGCCGAAAACCAAGGAGGACGCATACGGCCCTTAATCAGTTTTTGAGGAACATGATTTGTAACAATATTATTTAAAGAGTTTCTCAGCCACACCCAGTTGTCTTTTACGGATCATTTATATGGTTGCAGGTTGAAGACATCTTTTCCCATTTTTTTTGCTAAGACTTTTTCCCAGAGGGAAATTTTACGCGGTGGTTTTGAAGGAACTTTAAGCTTTGTGTGCAGTTTTGCTTGGATAATATAATATAATGATCGCTAATTCCAGCACACGATGAAACTTCCGAAATTAAATCTCGAGGGTTATGGGGAGAAGATAGGAAAATGGGATTAGGAGGCAGAGATCAGCCATGATTGAATGGCGGAGTGGACTCGATGGGCCGAATGGTCTAATTCTAATCCTCCAACTTGTCAATGTGACAATGATTGACATTAAGGCCAGCCCAACCCATCCAACGTTGCCTATTGCAGTGATTCAGTGACTCCTTGACCTTTGCAGTTTGTTTCTTATCTCAACACTACTGCCAAAATCAGCAGCAATATGTGGATAGGCATAAGCTGCGGTTTGCTTTTGCCACTATTTGATTTGTAATCAGTTAATTCAGGTTTGATTTTGGTGAACAGAGTCAGGCCATCATCAATGGTTGATACAAATTAGTGTTGAATGTTACGTTTCTGTGTGTGTTGATGTGGTGGTGGACTAAAATAGTTTGCTTTTATTAATTTCAGAAATTGATATTTTAAAGGGAAAGGAGGAGCTGTGACTTGGATGTGGCCCAAAAATTCAACTGAGCTTTCAGGATCAATTATAGCTCAAGAAAAAGTCTTTATGAAATTGTACTGACCATCTTCTGATGGGCCTGACCCACTTACCCGACTTTTTCGGCGACTGCCGGCACCCGTCATTGGTCGTTGCAGGTCGCTGAAAATGTTCAATATGTTGAAAGACGCGACGACTCTTTGGGCGACTGAGGAGACTACTCACAACCATACAGGCGACATGTCGCGGGGTGAAGCCTGTATGGTCGTGAGTAGTTACCCAAAGAGTCGTCCCTTGTTCTAGTCGCCGCTGGGTTTTCAACGTTGAACATTTTCTGTGACCTGCAAGGACCTATGACGGGTGCCGGCAAGTCACAGAAAAAGTCACGTAAGTGGGACAGGCCCATGAGACTCCAAAGTCTCAATCTGATCAGAAAGTCAACGCATGTCAACAAGATGATCATATATTTGTAAACTACACCACAGTCCAAGGTTAGCAATGTTGTTTACAAATTAAATTACATTTCATACATTCATGAATGAGCCTTGCTTGGAAATGATTGGTTTAACAATCCTACCGTGTCCCACAGAAAATTCTTGCCCAATTCTTAGAGCTAACGGCCAAGCTCTTAGAGCCAACGAAATCAATGGATATGGGGAGAAAGCAGGAACGGGGTACTGATTTTGGATGAGCAGCCATGGTCATATTAAATGGCTCGAAGGGCCGAATGGCCTACTCCTGCACCTATTTGCTATGTTTCTAATTCTTTTGGGATTAGAGATGCGGGGCAGGCCCACTGCTCTGTCGGCTGTGTATTGGGAAATGTCAGTGGGTGGGGGTGGGTGGTGGAAAATGCAAGAGGCATCCTTTGTAGGTTTATCATGAGCCTTCTGGCTGAGGAGCAGAGGCAGCAGCTGGCTGCCAGAGGAGAAGGACAAGGCCAGGTGAGCTAGGTTTAGTGAATGTTGCCTTAACAGGATGACTAGTATTCAGTTTACAGGTTGCTCTGAGACCCCTGTTGCCTTCTCATAGTCACACACCTGCAAGAATTCTGACCCAGTGAGTTACTCCAGTACTTTGTGTCTATCTTTGGTATAAACCAGCATCTGCAGTTCTTTGTTTCTACCAAGGTCACTGGCTGTTAGGCAAATGCCTAGTGCAGCCCAGTACATTGGTGTCACCTGAAAACTTGTGGATGGAGTTAGCGTTGAATTTGGCCGTACAGTCGTGAGTGTATAGGGAGTTTAGTAATGGACTGAGAATGCATCGTTGCTTGGCATCGTTGTATTGAATAATATTATGGAGGAGGTTTCACCTATTCACACTGCTTGTGGTCTGTGGGTCAGAAAGTCAAAGATCCAGTGACAGAGCAGGGAGCTGATTCCTAGAAATTAATAGAAAAAGCTGGGGTAACTCAGCGGGTCAGGCAGCATTTCTGGAGAAAAGGAATAGGTGACGTTTTAGGTCGAGACCCTTCTTCAGATTTGTCTGTCCCGCTGAGTTACTCCAGCTTTTTCTGTCTATCTTCCGTTTAAACCAGCATCTGCAGTTTCTTCCTACACAACAAATTCCTTGGGCTGAAAGTTGTCTTTTAACAGGGTAAACATCTTGCATCTTAACAGGTGTGGGACCAGCATTCTGGCAGGCAGGTTTGCCACTGCTACACGGGTGGTTTTAAACTGAATAAGGGGGGTGGGGTGTTGAATGGGATAGTGGAGGATGGAGTTAAAGGGAAAGGGTTTCTTAAAAGTATGAGGGTAGAGACAGAGGGGTGTAAAATGAGGGTAGAAGCAATATGTAGCAAGGTGAAAAGTAAAAGTGGCAGGCAGACAAAACCAGGGCAAAAATCAAAAGGGCCACTTTTCAACATAATTGTATGGGGTAAGAGTGTTGTAAAAACAAGCCTGAAGGCTTTGTGTCTCAATGCAAGGAGCATTCGTAATAAGGTGGATGAGTTGAATGTGCAGATAGCTATTAATGACTATGATATGGTTGGGATCACGGAGACATGGCTCCAGGGTGACCAAGGCTGGGAGCTGAACATCCAGGGATATTCAATATTCAGGAGGGATAGAGAGAAAGGAAAAGGAGGTGGGGTAGCGTTGCTGATTAGAGAGGAGATTAACGCAATGGAAAGGAAGGACATTAGTTTCGAGGATGTGGAATCGGTATGGGTAGAGCTGCGAAACACTAAGGGGCAGAAAACGCTGGTGGGTGTTGTGTACAGGCCACCTAGCAGCAGTAGTGAAGATGGAGATGGTATCAAACAGGAAATTAGAAATGCGTGCGACAAAGGCAAAACAGTTATAATGGGTGACTTCAATCTACATATAGATTGGGTGAATCAAATTGGCAGGGGTGCTGAGGAAGAGGATTTCTTGGAATGTGTGCGGGATAGTTATCTAAATCAACATGTAGAGGAACCAACGAGAGAGCAGGCTATTTTAGACTGGGTATTGAGTAATGAGGAAGGGTTAGTTAGCAGTCTTGTTGTACGTGCCCCCTTGGGCAAGAGTGACTATAATATGGTTGAGTTCTTCATTAGGATGGAGAGTGACATTGTTAATTCAGAAACAATGGTTCTGAACTTAAAGAAAGGTAACTTTGAGGGTATGAGACGTGAATTGGCCAAGATTGACTGGCAATTAATTCTAAAAGGGTTGACGGTGGATATGCAATGGAAGACATTTAAAGACTGCATGGATGAACTACAAAAATTGTTCATCCCAGTTTGGCAAAAGAATAAATCAGGGAAGGTAGTGCATCCGTGGATAACAAGGGAAATCAGGGATGCTATCAAAGCGAAGGATGATGCGTACAAATTAGCCAGAAAAAGCAGC
Organism: Malacoraja senta; assembly: GCA_038087875.1. Classification (NCBI taxonomy): domain Eukaryota; kingdom Metazoa; phylum Chordata; class Chondrichthyes; order Rajiformes; family Rajidae; genus Malacoraja; species Malacoraja senta. The sequence continues at coordinate 1,065,437 of JAXLNO010001166.1, read as the reverse complement.
ATACCGGAGGACTGGGAGAAATTCAGAGACCAGCAGAGGAGGACAAAGGGCTTAATTAGGAAAGGAAAATAGATTATGAAAGAAAACTGGCAGGGAACATAAAAACTGACTGCAAAAGTTTTTATAGATATGTGAAAAGAAAGAGATTAGTTAAAACAAATGTAGGTCCCTTGCAGTCAGAAACAGGTGAGTTGATCATGGGGAACAAGGATATGGCGGACCAATTGAATAACTACTTTGGTTCCGTCTTCACTAAGGAAGACATAAATAATCTGCCGGAAATAGCAGGGGGTCAAAGGAGTTGGAGGAATTGAGTGAAATCCAGGTTAGTCGGGAAGTGGTGTTGGGTAAATTGAATGGATTAAAGGCAGATAAATCCCCAGGACAAGATAGGCTGCATCCCAGAGTACTTAAGGAAGTAGCTCCAGAAATAGTGGATGCATTAGTAATAATCTTTCAAAACTCTTTAGATTCTGGAGTAGTTCCTGAGGATTGGCGGGTAGCAAACGTAACCCCACTTTTCAAGAAGGGAGGGAGAGAGAAAACGGGGAATTACAGACCAGTTAGTCTAACGTCGGTAGTGGGGAAACTGCTAGAGTCAGTTATTAAAAATGGGATAGCAGCACATTTGGAAAGTGGTGAAATCATTGGACAAAGTCAGCATGGATTTACGAAAGGTAAATCATGTCTGACGAATCTTATAGAATTTTTCGAGGATGTAACTAGTAGCGTGGATAGGGGAGAACCAGTGGATGTGGTGTATCTGGACTTCCAGAAGGCTTTCGACAAGGTCCCACATAAGAGATTAGTATACAAACCTAAAGCACATGGCATTGGGGGTTCAGTATTGATGTGGATAGAGAACTGGCTGGCAAACAGGAAGCAAAGAGTAGGAGTAAACGGGTCCTTTTCACAATGGCAGGCAGTTACTAGTGGGGTACCGCAAGGCTCAGTGCTGGGACCCCAGCTATTTACAATATATATTAATGATCTGGATGAGGGAATTGAAGGCAATATCTCCAAGTTTGCGGATGACACTAAGCTGGGGGGCAGTGTTAGATGTGAGGAGGATGCTAGGAGACTGCAATGTGACTTGGATAGGCTGGGTGAGTGGGCAAATGTTTGGCAGATGCAGTATAATGCGGATAAATGTGAGGTTATCCATTTTGGTGGCAAAAACAGGAAAGCAGACTATTATCTAAATGGTGGCCGACTAGGAAAAGGGGAGATGCAGCGAGACCTGGGTGTCATGGTACACCAGTCATTGAAAGTAGGCATGCAGGTGCAGCAGGCAGTGAAGAAAGCGAATGGTATGTTAGCTTTCATAGCAAAAGGATTTGAGTATAGGAGCAGGGAGGTTCTACTGCAGTTGTACAGGGTCTTGGTGAGACCACACCTGGAGTATTGCGTACAGTTTTAGTCTCCAAATCTGAGGAAGGACATTATTGCCATGGAGGGAGTGCAGAGAAGGTTCACCAGACTGATTCCTGTGATGTCAGGACTGTCTTATGAAGAAAGACTGGATAGACTTGGTTTATACTCTCTAGAATTTAGGAGATTGAGAGGGTATCTTATAGAAACTTACAAAATTCTTAAGGGGTTGGACAGGCTAGATGCAGGAAGATTGCTCCCGATGTTGGGGAAGTCCAGGACAAGGGGTCACAGCTTAAGGATAAGGGGGAAATCCTTTAAAACCGAGATGAGAAGAACTTTTTTCACACAGAGAGTGGTGAATCTCTGGAACTCTCTGCCACAGAGGGTAGTCGAGGCCAGTTCATTGGCTATATTTAAGAGGGAGTTAGATGTGGCCCTTGTGGCTAAAGGGATCAGAGGGTATGGAGAGAAGGCAGGTACGGGATACTGAGTTGGATGATCAGCCATGATCATATTGAATGGCGGTGCAGGCTCGAAGGGCCGAATGGCCTACTCCTGCACCTAATTTCTATGTTTCTATGTAAACAGGATGGCAGGTTTACAAGTTGCTCTGAGAAACCTCTCGCCCTTTTCAGCATTCTGAGAGAGTCACACGTCTGCATCAATTCTTCAGTTGCTGATTGGAATTTGGAAAGCTAATCGACGTAAAGGAGAGGGATAGATGCAGTTCTGATGCAGTTCTTGTGGCCAGTAGAGATGTAGTTCAGTTGCAAAGTTTAGCTTGCATTTAGATGCAATCTGGAAGTCTAAGACTCAAATGTTTGACAAAAATAAAGTGTTTGAAAAGAGAAAAAAACTCTGCTCACAAGAAACGCTAAAATCAACAATGATGTGCTCAGCAGCTATTGAAGTTGAAGGTGGAGTGCACCCATTCACACATTTATTTGTGTGATTACAATTGTTCAGTGGCTGTGCTTCCCTGGGAGTGGCACTAGAATGCATTTGTCAGATACAAGCTGTAGACTTTCTGTCTGCACAGGGCCTCAGACACTTCACTCATTTATTAAACCTTTCATTTTGTGATTTCTCTGACTTTTACAGTTGACCAGGAAACAATTGCCTCTGTTCCTCTGCTCACAGCTGAGCTGTTTCTCCTTATGTTGTTTGTGTACACAGACATAGAAGGTGGTGCAGCGGTAGAGTTGCTGCCTCATAGCGCTAGAGTCCCAGTTTTGATCCTGACTACGGGTGCTGTCCTTACGGAATACGGAGTTTGTGCGTTCTCCCCATGATCAACGTAGGTTCTCTCTGTGTGCGCCGGTTTCCTCACACACTCCAAAGACGTACAAGTGTGTACAAGTCTGAAGAAGGGTCTCGACCCAAAACGTCACCCATTCCTTCTCTCCGGAGATGCTGCCTGTCCCGCTGAGTTACTCCAGATTTTTATGTCTATCTTTGGTTTAAACCAGTATGTGCAATTCCTTCTTACACAAGTTTGTAGATTAATTGGCTTTGGTAAAATTGGAAATTGTCCCTAGTGTGTAGAATAGTGTTAGTGTGCGAGATCGCTGGTCGGCACGGACTCGGTGGGGCTGTAGGGCTTGTTTCCATGCTGTATATCTAATCTAGTCTCAGCTATTCTCTGCTGTGGGGTTCCACAAGGTTCCATCCTTGGCCCCATTCTCTTCTCCCTGTATATGCTCCCCTTAGGCCAAGTCATTGAAAGGCACGGCATTTCCTTCCATTGCTACGCAGAGAATACACAACTCTATCTCCCCCTGAAGCCCCAAAACCAATCAAATCTGCTTAACCTTATCCACTGCCTCGAGGATATAATGTGTTGGATGGCCCAGAACTTCCTCCAACTAAACGAGAGTAAGTCTGAGGTCATCCTTCACGGCCCCTCGGACTCAATCAAAATGATAGCAGGCAGCCTTGGAAGCCTTACCCCACTACTCAAACCTCACGTCAAAAACCTTGGCGTGATATTTGACTCAGCACTGAAGTTTGACAAACAAGTCAATGCCATGGTAAAAGCTAGCTTCTTGCTGCTTCGGATGATAGCTAAAATAAAACAATTCCTCCAGTTTGATGACCTCGAAAACATCATCCACACATTTATCTCCTCCCGCCTAGATTACTGCAACTCCCTCTACATCAGCCAATCTTCCCTGTCCCACCTGCAACTGGTCCAAAATGCCGCAGCGAGACTCCTCACGGGCACCTGAAAAAGGGACCACATCACGCTGATCCTGGCCTCTCTCCACTGGCTCCCTGTGCGGTTCCGTATACATTTCAAGATCCTCCTTTATGTCTACAAAGCCCTCAATGGGCTTGCCCCCATCTACATTAAAATTCTGCTCACCCGCCACACCACCTCCAGGTCCCTCAGATCGGCCGACTTGGGGTTGCTGAATATCCCGCGGTCTAGGCATAATCTCAGGGGCGACCACGCTTTGCGGTTGCAGCTCCGAGACTGTGGAACAGCATCCCTCTTCCCATCAGAACTGCCCCCTCCATTGACTCCTTTAAGTCGAGACTAAAAACTCATCTGTACTCCCAAGCCTTTCTTGACACCCTCTGAGAGAGGGCTATATGTATGTAGTTTGTTTGTTACACTATTCTTATACCAATGTAAAGCACTTTGACAAATGAGAGTTGTTTTTTAAATGTGCGATATAAATAAATGTGACTTGACTTGACTAAACTGAACTAAATTAAAATCTGTGACTGGAGGGATGGTGCAGGACGGGATTGGGCAATTGCCTGGGAGCAACAGTATGAATCACTTGTCAGTAAGAAGCCATTCCATAAGCTCGGGTTTGCCAGACTGCAATTCTTTGCTTTCCTCGCAGCACACACTGCCACCCAGCTTTGTGTCATATACAAACGGAGATGTTACATTTAATTCCTTTGACTACATTGTTAATATCTATTGTCAATAACTGGTGTCCCAGCACTGAGCCTCGCGGCACTCCGCTAGTCACTGCCTGCCATTATGAAAAGTACCCAATGTCCTGTGTCCGCTCAGATCTGGCACCAGATAGGCAACACATTGTACTGTAGTCTCGCCCATGGCCGCAGAAACAGCAGAGTCCCCATCACTATTTGAGCAATTTTGGACACCATATCTGAGGAAGGATATGCTGGCTCTGGAGAGGGTTCAGATGAGGTTTACAAGAATGATCCCAGGGATGAGTAGGTTAACCTATGATGAGCGTTTGTCGGCACTGGGCCTGTACTCGCTGGAGTTTAGAAGAACGAGGCGGGACCTCATTGAAACGTACAGAATAGTGAAAGGCTTTGATAGAGTGGATGTGGAGAAGATGTTTCCACTAGTGGTTGAGTCGCGGACTAGAGGGCGTAGCCTCAGTATTAAAGCATGTTCATGTTGGAAGGAGAGGAGGAGGAATTTCTTCAGTCAGAGGGAGGTGAATCTGTGGAATTCTTTGCTCAATGGATATTTTAAGGCATAGGTAGAAAGATTTTTGATTAGTACGGGGTCAGGGGTTATGGGGAGAAGGCGGGAGAATGGGGTTAGGAGGGAGAGATAGATCAGCAATGATTGAGTGGCAGAGTAGTCGATGGGCCGAATGGCCTAATTCTACTCCTATCACGGATGACCTTATGACCACATGCTCCTCACTGCCCTCCACCTCTCGCACTTTTCCCTCCACCTCTGTCTCTTTCGCTCCCGCTACCCGCTCCTTCAAACCTCCTCTTTCTCCCCACTCCTCCTCCCCTCTCTTCCTTGATTCCTCCCCGACTCTCTCCCCACTCCCTCTCCACACCTGCACCCTCTCTCTCCCCACAGTCTTCTCCCTCCTTCCCCACACTTCTCCCGCCCTCTGTCTCCACACTCCCTCTCTCTCCCCCCCACACAGCTGCACCATCTCCCTCCCCACAGTCTGCGAGTTTAAACGTGGCGCTGAAACAAAGCCGAAGAGACAGACATCAGGCAGAGCCGTGGTTGTCGGGGACTCCATCGTGAGAGGTACAGACAGGGGTTTCTGCAGCAACAGGCGGGATTCAAAGATGGTGTGTTGCCTCCCTGGTGCCAGGATCCAGGACATCACGGACCAATTACAAGGCATCCTCAAGGGTGCAGGTGAACAGCCGGAAGTGGTAGTACATGTCGGCACAAATGATGTCGGGAAGAAGAGGAAAGAGATTCTGCAGCGTGACTTTACAGAGCTCGGAAGAAAGCTGAAAAGCTGGACCTCCAGGGTGGTTATCTCCGGTTTGCTTCCATTTCCTCGTGCTGGAGAGGGCAGGAACAGGGAGATATGGGATCTGAAGGTGTGGCTGAGGAGCTGGTGCAGGGGGAAGGGATTTGGATTCTTAGCCCATGGGATCTGTTTTGGGGTAAGGGTGAATCGTACAAAAGGGACGGGTTACACCTTAACTGGCGGGGTACCAGCATTGTGGCAGGCAGGTTTGCCACTGCTACACGGGGGGGTTTAAAGTAAATAGTGGGGGGGGGAGAGACAAATTGGAAATACAAGGATGGAGTTAAAGGGAAAGAGAGTATAGGAAAAGTTAAGAAAGACACCAGAATGAACGGGGCAGAAAGCTCACGAAGGGATAGGAGAGTATGGCCAAGTGTAATAGGGATCGATGTGAAAGGTGAGGTGAGTAATGGATTAAAAGTATTATATATGAATGCACAAAGTATAAGAAGTAAAGTAGATGAGCTTGAGGCTCAGTTAGAGATTGGTAGATATGACATTGTGGGGATTACAGAGACGTGGATGCAGGAGGATCGGGACTGGGAACTGAATATTCAGGGTTATACGTCCTATAGAAAGGACAGGCTGGTGGGCAGAGGAGGGGGGTAGCTCTATTGATGAGGGATGAAATTCAGTCCCTTGCGAGGGGTCACATAGGGACTGATGATGTAGAGTCTCTGTGGATAGAATTGCAGAATTGTAAAGATAAGAACGCACTAATGGGAGTTATCTACAGGGCCCCAAACAGTAGTGTGGATATAGGGTACAAGTTGCAGCAGGACTTAAAACTGGCATGTAACAAAGGTAATGCCACTGTGGTGATGGGAGATTTCAATATGTGGTAGACTGGGAAAATCAGATTGGTTCTGGACCCCAAGAAAGAGAGTTTGTAGAATGTCTCCGAGATGGATTCTTAGAGCAGCTTGTAATGGAGCCGACCAGAGAAAAGGCAATTCTGGATTTAGTGTTGTCCAATGAACCAGATTTAATAAGGGAACTCGAGGTAAAGGAACTGCTTGGAGGTAGTGATCATAATATGATAAGTTTCAATCTGCAATTTGAGAGTGAGAAGGTTAAATCAGAAGTGGCAGTGATGCAGTTGAACAAAGGGGACTATGAAGGCATGAGAGAGGAGCTGGCCAAGGTAACCATATAACCATATAACCATAACAGCACGGAAACAGGCCATCTCGGCCCTTCAAGTCCGTGCCGAACATTTTTAAAAAAAATTTTTTTAAATGCATGCAGGAATGACGGTGGAACAGAAATGGCAGGGATTTCTGGGCATAATCCGCAAGACGCAGGATCATTTCATTCCAAAGAGGAAGAAAGATTCTAAGGGGAGTAAGAGACGTGGCTGACAAGAGAAGTTAGGGATGGAATAAAACTAAAAGAAAAGATGTATAACACAGTAAAGAGTAGCCGGAAGCCAGAGGATTGGGAAACGTTCATAGGACAACAGAAGGAAACATAACGGGCAATACGGGCTGAAAAGATGAAGTACGAAGGGAAGCTGGCCAGGAATATAAAGTAGGATTGTAAAAGCTTCTTTGGATATGTTAAGGGAAAAGGATTAGTAAAGACAAATGTGGGTCCCTTGAAGGCAGAAACATGTGAAATTATTATGGGCAACAAGGAAATGGCAGAAGAGTTGAACAGTTACTTTGGTTCTGTCTTCACTAAGGAAGACACAAACAGATCTCCCAGATGTACTAGACGACAGAGGATCTCGGGAGGCAGAGGTACTGAAAGAAATTTGCATTAGGCGAGAAATAATATTGGGTAGACTTGAGCTGGAAGGGTTTTGGCCCGAAACGTTGCCTATATCATTCGCTCCATAGATGCTGCTGCACCCGCTGAGTTTCTCCAGCATTTTTGTGTACCTCCCATATTGGGTAGACTGATGGGAGTGAAGGCTGATAAATCCCCAAGGCCTGATGGTCTGCATCCCAGGGTACCTAAGGAGGTGGCTCTGGAAATTGTGGACGCATTGGTGATCATTTTCCAAATGTTCTATAGATTCAGGATCAGTTCCGGTGGATTAGAGGGTAGCTAATGTTATCAAGAAAGGAGCGAGAGAGAAAATGAGGAATTATAGACCAGTTAGCCTGACATCGGTGGTGGGGAAGATGCTGGTCAATCATTAAATAAGTAATAACGGTGCATTTGGATAACAGTAAAAGGATTGGTCCAAGTTAGCATGGACTTATGATGGGGAATTCCTGCTTGACTAAACTTCTGGAATTTTTTGAGGATGTGCCAAGTAAAATGGATGAAGGAGAGCCAGTGGATGTAGTGTCTCTGGACTTTCAGAAAGCGTTTGATAAGGTCCCACACAGGAGATTAGTGGGCAAAATGAGAGCACATGGTATTGGGGGTATTGACATGGATAGAGAATTGGTTGGCAGACAGGAAACAAAGCGTAGGAATAAACGGGTCCCTGTCAGAATGGCAGGCCATGGCGAATGGAGTGCCGCAAGGTTCGGTGCTGAGGCCACAACTACTTACAATATATATTAATGGTTTAGATGATGGGATTAAAAGTAATACTAGCAAATTTGCAGATGACACAAAGCTGAGTGGCAGTGTGAACTGTGAAGAGGATGCGAGGAGGTTGCAGGGTGACTTGGACAAGTTACGTGAGTGGGCGGATGCATGGCAGATGCAGTATAATACAGATAAATGTGAGGTTCTTCACTTTGGCGGCAAGAACAAGGGGGCAGATTGTTATCTCAATGGTGTCAGATTATGGAAAGGCGAAGTGAAACGAGACCACACCTGGGGTGATGTGTGCAGTTGAGGACATCCTTGCTATTGAGGGAGTGCAGCGTCGGTTCACCAGGTTAATCCCTGGGATAGCGGGACTGTCATATGAAGAAAGATTGGAAAGACTGGGCTTGTATTTACTGGAATTTAGAAAGATGAGAGGGGATCTTATAGAAACATATAAAATTATAAAAGGACTGGACAAGCTAGATGCAGGAAAAATGTTCCCAATGATGGGGGAGTCCAGAACCAGGGCCCACAGTCAAAGAATAAATGGGAGGCCATTTAAAACTGAGATGAGAAACAACTTTTTCACCCAGAGAGATGTGAATTTGTGGCATTCTCTGCCACTGAAGGCAGTAGAGGCCAATTAACTGGATGCATTTAAAAGAGAGTTAGATAGAGTTCTTGGGGCTAGCGGAATCAAAGGATATGGGGAGAAGGCAGGCACGGGTTATTGATTGTGGATGATCAGCCATCACAATGAAAGGCGGTGCTGGCTCGAAGGGCCGAATGGCCTCCTGCACCTATTTTCTACCCTCCCACCCTCTCTCTCCGCACTCCCTCTCTTTCCTCTCACACCCCCTCTCTCCAGACGCTCCTAACATTTCTCTACAAACTACATCTCTCTCCCCACATTTCTCCCATTCTCTCTCCCCACACCCCCCCCTCTCCCCCCTCACTCCTCCCCCTCTCTATCCCCACACATCTGTCACATCTTCACCTAAGATGTGGAATAATAATATTGACACAATATTTACAGGTTACATTCCTTTGTCTCTGTGTTTATTATCTCCCCGGGCCATGGCCTCCTGCCCACACCCTGCTTACACAGCGCACACCCGATCTGTCCTTCACGTCTGCTGATACAAAGGTCAAGATATTTGCATATCATTATCATAACTCATCGTCATGACAACTCCCACTCTCTCTCCCCAAAGTCCCCCACCTCCCCTGTTGTTTAACAGAGACAGAATTGGTCTCACTGACCCGACTGCTGCTGCAATATTCCCCCGAGGGGCCGTCACCCCAATAGTATGCAGAAGGCAGTGTTTGTGGGAGGGGGAGAGCCACGGAGAGTCTTGCACCACCCGCTGCCTCTTCTGACGGTCACCCATGTGGCTGAACCTCTGCTGGGAATGGGGACTGAGCCGATGGGATAGGGAGGAGGGAAGAGTGTGGGTCACAAGGAGGGGTGGAGGGAGGGGAAGTGGGAGGGGCAGTGGTCGGGCCTGTGGGATGGGAGTGGGAGGGAGGGAGTGGCAGGGGGGGGGAGAGCCAGGGAGAGGAAATGAGGGGTAGGGTCAGAGGGAGAGGAGTTGGGGAGGGAGTTAGGGGGACAGGGTGGGCGAGAGGGAGGAAGGCGGAGAAGGTGGATGCGGGTAAATGGAGAGCAAGGGGGATGGAGGTAGGGGGAAAGGAAGGGGAGAGGAAGAGGAGGAGAGGAAGAGGGTGAGAGGAAGGGAGGAGGGAGGGAAGGGAAGAGGGAGGGAAGGGAAGAGGTGGGAGGGGGAGATGGGGAAGGGGAGGGGAAGGCGGGCAGGAGAGGGGAAGTGGGGAGCGCAAGGTGTTGGGGGGACCAAGGATTGTAGGAGGGAGAGGGAGGGGAGATGGAGAGGTGGAGGAGGAGAGTTGGAGGGGGAGAAGGAGGAGAGAGAATGGGAGAAAGTGCGGGAATGGGACGGGGAGCAGGAAGAAGGAGAGGGGTGTGTGTCTGGGGAGAGGGTAGGGGGCGAGGGAGGGGGAGAAGGAGGAGAGAGAGTGGGAGAAGGTGCGGGAGTGGGACGGGGAGCAGGAAGAAGGAGAGGGGTGTGTGTGGGGAGAGGGTAGGGGGAGAGGGAGGGGGAGAGGGAGGGTGGGGAGGAGGGGGCTGTGGGGAGAGGTAGGGGAGACTCAAGCATCAAGCAACTATCCTCCAGTCCACGGGAACTGATCCAGAGTTTATAGAACATTGGAAATGATCACCAATGCATCCACAATTTCTAGGGCCACCTCATTGAATACTCTGGGATGCAGACCATCAGGCCCTGGCGGTTTATCTGCCTTCAGCCTCAACAGTTTACCTAACATAATTTCCTGCCTGATGTGGATATTTTTCAGTTCCTCTCTCCCGCCAGGTCAGGCATCGGCAACCAACGGCGCACGGGCTGTTTCCGTCCCGTAAACCAAATCATCTGGCCCGCAGGCGTTTTCGCGTCCTGGATGCTACCGCCAGTCCCGGGGCTCACAGGTGACCTGGGAACTGCAGCCAGTCCCGGGGCTCACAGGCAACCTGGGTGGGACAGCCAGTCCCGGGGCTCACAGGTGACCTGGGAACTACAGCCACTCCCAGGGCTCACAGGTGACCTGGGAACTGCAGCCAGTCCCGGGGCTCACAGGTGACCTGGGAACTACAGCCAGTCCCGGGGCTCACATGTGACCTGGGAACTGCAGCCAGTCCCGGGGCTCACAGGTGACCTGGGTGGGACAACCAGTAGCGGGGCTCACAGGTGACCTGGGAACTGCAGCCAGTCCCGGGGCACACAGGTGACCTGGGCGCTACAACTAATTTATTAACTATGGTGATAGATGTGGCCCGCTATACATGGGACCTGGCCCCTGTGGTAAATAGGTAGCCGACCCCTGCACTAGATCCTCGGTCCCCTAGTATTTCTGGGAGATTGTTTGTCTTGCTTAATGAAGAACCAAAGTACTTGTATGCTGGGCTTGTGGAATGCGAGGGAGTCTGTCGCAGTAAACTGTACCATTTTGATCAGGATCAGAATGGGGGTGTGGGGGGGGGGATAGCAGATGGAGTTCATTCTGAGCAAGTGTAAAACGTTGCACTTTAGGAGGTCAAATATGTGCAAAATATACAATTAATGCCATTATCCTTAACATCATTGCTGTATAAAGGTATATTGTAATCTGTGGAAGTCCCAAAACTGTTGAAGGTGCTTTATTTACATGACCGTCCAAAGGGGGGGCGTGCAATAGGTGAAGTCGCACCCCCCTTTTTTTCCACAGAGTAAAAACAAATTGGTGTTTAGGGAAACTGTTTTGTAGGTTTTACACACTGGGATTTTTGAGGTGTGCCTCTACCTCGGTAGCAATGAGGTGACAACGGAATATTGAGTGTGGTTAGGGTTTGGGTTGGGGTAGGACACGGCCACAGCCCCAGCCACCACCACAGCTAACAACCGGTCACAGAAAGAAGATGAAATGAGTCAAGGAACATGATGTGATGATGTCACGTTTACCGATTGGACACGTGGCTGAGCTGGAAATGTTACCTCCTGCACCGTTCCCTTCAGCTCATTAGCGGCAATTAAAATCATTTATTATTGCTGCCGCTGCCTCACGTCACCATGGTTTAAATTGTCTCCCATGTCCCACCCTCTCACGTCTAGTTATAGCTTGACAGGTCCACACGACTTTCACTCCAGGTCTCAATTAACCCGTTTTTACTCCTTATGTTGTTGACTTTTTGACTGATTGACCAGAGGAGCCCGTCCATGAAGAGCCACCGAGGAGGCAGAGAGCGGAGAGCCAGCTCCAGGGCACCGGAGAGCGGGCAGGAAGCTGCCCTTCACACGGCGGTCACCCCTACACCCGCCCGGCTACTCCGCCCCGGCCCAACATACAGCCCCCGGCACCCAGGCACTGGACTGCCACCAAGCTGAAGGCAGAGCTCACCGCCCTGCCAGTCCCTATCCCAACGCCAACTCTACACACTCTTCATCAACTCAACCAGAGCCTTGGGGTTAGCACAACACTCTGCTTTAGTTGAAAACCAGATCCATTCTCTAGACGCCATCGCCTCCCTGGTGTTCCCACCTGCTCCAGCCTCAAACAAAGCCTGGGTGAAGGGAAAATAGACACAAATTGTGGAGTAACTCAGCGGGTCAGGCAGCATCTCTGGAGAACATGGATAGAGTCATAGAGTGACACAGTGTGGAAACAGGCCCTCCAGCCCAATTTGCCCACACCGGCTAATAATTCAAGATTCAAGATTCAAGATATTTTATTTGTCACATTCACATACACCCGGGTGTAGTGAAGTGAAATGCTTTTTGCCATTTTCAGCACACAAAAAAGAGAAGAGAATACAGACACAACACCAAGATAGTCTTAACACAAAGAACATCCCCCCACAATGGCTCCCACCATGAGGGAAGGCACAAAGTCCAGTCCCCAACCCCAGTTCACCCATAGTCGGGCCCATTGAGGCCTCCACAGTTGCCTCTACGGAGGCCCGATGTTCTAGGCCGTTCTCGCCGGGTGATGTTGTTCCGGCGTCGGGAGAGTCCTCCCAGCGGCCTGGGAACCCTGGAACGGCCGCTTCCGCACTGGGGGCCGCGGCTTCCGAAGCCAACAAGGCCGCGCCGGTTGGAGCTCCACAACTGGCGCTCTCATCTAGAGATCCCAGGCTCCCGGTGTAAAGTTCAGCGCCGCCGCCCGCGGCTGGTCGCTCCACAGTCCCGCAGCTCCGCGAAGTTTTCTCCAGCGATCCTCAGCTCACCGGAGCTCCAGCGCGGCGACCCGGGCAAGGCATCGCCCGCTCCGCGATAGCGCTCCAGCGCTGTGCCGCCGCCGAAGCCGAGGTTCTGGGCGGTCCCCGACAGGAAACGCCGCTCCAGGCCCGCTGGTAGGCCGCGAGGACGGGTCGAAGCTGCAGCCCGGAGAAAAGCTGCCTCTCCGGCCAGGTAGGGACCCTGAAAGGTAGTTTCCCCCACCCCCCTCACACAAAATAGTCTTACCTCCAAAACAAAACACTTTACTGACTAAAATAAAAAATAAAGGTGAAAGGACAGACAGCTGTTGGCTGGGCAGCCGCACACAGGTCAGCGCCCCCTGTTGACCCCCCTAATGTCCCAGCTACACTAGTCCCACTTGCCAGCGTTTGGTCCATATCCCTCCAAACCTGTCCTGTCCATGTACCTGTCTAATTGTTTCTTAAATGATGGAATAGTCCTTGTTCCATGCACATACAAAGGGTGGTATGTGCATGGAACAAGCTGCCAGAGGAGGTAGTTGAGGCAGGAACTGTCGCAACATTTAAGAAACAGTTAGACAGGTACATGGATAGGACAGGTTTGGAGGGATATGGATCAAACATGGGCAGGTGGGACTAGTGTAGATGGGACATGCTGGGCCGAAGGGCCTGTTTCCATACTATATCACTCTATGACTATCTATCTTTCCCTCTCAAACCCATTCTCCTGCCTTCTCCCCATTACCTCTGACACCCGTATCAATCAAGATTCTATCAATCTCCTCCTGAAAAGTGTCCTCTGACTTGGCCTCCACAGCTGTCTGTGGCAATGAATTCCACAGTTCACCACCCTCTGACTTAAGAAATTCCTGCTCATCTCCTTCCTAAAGGAACGTCTTTTAATTCTGAGGCTGTGGCCACTGGTCCTAGACTATCCCACTAGTGGAAACATCCACTCCACATCCACTCCATCCAGGTTTTTACCAGGCTGGGACAGACTGCAACAGCTTCACACCGTGTCCCAAAGCTTGTGTCCTGTCCTGCTTCACCCAGGCAGCAGATACGTTATAGGAGAGGGCAAGCACCGTCACAAAGTAGTTCACGATGGTTTGGTTAACAGTCAGGAATGTCTATGCATGTCACATCATGAATATTACTGAAGAACGGTCTTGACCCAAAATATGATCTATACCTTTTCTCCAGAGATGCTGCCTGACCCAGTGAGTTACTCCAGCACTCTGTGAAATGTCACCTATCCATGTTCTCCACAGATGCTGCCTGACCCGCTGAGTTACTCCAGCACTCTGTGAAACGTAACTTATCCATGTTCTCCACAGATGCTGCCTGACCCACTGAGTTACTCCAGCACTCTGTGAAACGTCACCTATCCATGTTCTCCACAGATGCTGCCTGACCCACTGAGTTACTCCAGCACTCTGAGAAATGTTACCTATCCATGTTCTCCAGAGATGCTGCATGACCCGCTGAGTTACTCCAGCACTCTGTGAAATGTCACCTATCCATGTTCTCCAGAGATGCTGCCTGACCCAGTGAGTTACTCCAGCACTATGTGAAATGTCACCTATCCATGTTCTCCACAGATGCTGCCTGACCCGCTGAGTTACTCCAGCACTTTGTGTCTATTTTCCCTTCACCCATCTGCCCAAGCCCACTCTCCCCCCTCCTTTCCTATGTTCCTTTCCACCCATAAACCTCTCTCTGCCTTTACATTTCACACATCTGTCAAATCTGCTCTACTTATCTACATGCATTATTCTTCTTAACTTTTTAGCCATAGAATGATTCAGTGTGGAAACAGGCCCTTCAGCCCAACTTGCCCACACCGACCAACATGTCCCATCTAAACTAGTCCCACTCACACGCGTTTGGCCCATATCCATCTAAACCTGTTCCAGCCTCAACTACCTCCTCTGGCAGCTCGTTCCATACACCCAGCACCCTCTATGTGAAGACGCTACCTCAGATTCCTGTTAAGTTCTGAAATATTGGTCATACATTTGGTGCAAAAATGCTCCAAACTAAGGCTCAGAATGCATCAGAGAGAATCTAAAACCCCTGAGCTTCCAAGACCCCGGCATCGAGGGACCACGCTTCGCGCTCGTGATGTGTGCAGCGCGCCGATTATTTCACATTACATTTTTTGTAATCCTGTCATGTCACCCCCCTTGTTGAAAAGCTTCGTACGGGCCTGCTCCTCCCACTCTCTCTCCCCACTCCCCCTCTCTATCCCCACACTCCTCCCCCTCTCTCTCCCCACTCCTCCTCTCTATCCCCACACTCCTCCCACACGCTCTCCCCACTCCCCCTCTCCATCCCCACACCCCCCCCTCTCTCTCCACACTCCTCCACACTCCCCCACCTCCCCTGTTGTCCAACAGAGCCAGATTGGTCTCACTGTCCCGACTGCTGCTGCAATATTCCCCCGAGGGGTCGTCACCCCAATAATATGCAGAAGGCAGTGCTTGTAGGAGAGGAGGAGAGCCACGGAGAGTCCTGCACTACCCGCTGCCTCTTCTGACGACCACCCATGTGGCTGAACCTCATTGCGATCATGGCTGATCATCCACAATCAGTAACCCGGCCCTGCCTTCTCCCCATACCCCTTGATTCCGCTAGCCCCATGAGCTCTATCTAACTATTTTAAATGCATCCGGTGAATTGGCCTCTGCTGCCTTCTGTGGCAGAGAATTCCACAAATTCACAACTCTCTGGGTGAAGTTTTTTCTCATCTCCGTCTTCACCGCGTGAACCTACGCTGCACTGCCTCAATAGCAAGGATGTCTTCCTTCAAATTAGGAGACCAAATTTCACATAATACTCCAGATATGGTCTCAGCAGGGCCCTGTCCAACTGCAGAAGGACATCTTTACTCCTGTACTCAAATCCTCTTGTTATGAAGGCCAACATTTCATTCGCTTTCTTCACTGCCTGTTGTATCCACATCTTTACTTTCAGTGACTGATGCACAAGGACATCCAAGTCTCGTTACACTTCCCTTTCCCCCCTGGTTCTGGACTCCCCCAACATCGGGAACATGTTTCCTGCCTCTAGCGTGTCCAAACCCTTAATAATCTTATATGTTTCAATAATATACCCTCTCATCTTTCTAAATCCCAGAGTATACAAGCCCAGCCGCTCCATTCTCTCAGCATATGACAGTCCCACCATCCCGGGAATTAACCTGGTGAACCTACGCTGCACGACCTCAACAACCCCTGATTTTTGTGCTAATCAAGATTCTTTCTACCTATGCCTTACAAATATCCACTGAGCTGGCCTCCACAGCCTTCTCTGGCAAAGAATTCCACAGATTCACCTCCCTCTGACTGAAGAAATTCCTCCTCCTCTCCTTCCAACATGAACATCCTTTAATTCTGAGGCTACGCCCTCTAGTCCTCGACTCAACCACTAGTGGAATCATCTTCTCCACATCCACTCTATCACAGCCTTTCACTATTCTGTACGTTTCAATGAGGTCCCGCCTCATTCTTCTAAACTCCAGCGAGTACAGGCCCAGTGCCGACAAACGCTCATCATAGGTTAACCTACTCATTCCTGGGATCATTCTTGTAAACCTCCTCTGGACCCTCTCCAGAGCCAGCCTATCCTTCCTCAGATATGGTGTCCAAAATTGCTCAAATAGTGATGGGGACTCTGATGTTTCTACGGCCATGGGCGAGACTACAGTACAATGTGTTGCCTATCTGGTGCCAGATCTGAGCGGACACAGGACATCGGGTACTTTTCATAATGGCAGGCATTGAGTAGCGGAGTGTTGCAAGGCTCAGTGCTGGGACCCCAGTTATTGACAATAGCTATTAACAATGTAGTCAAAGGAATTAAATGTAACATCTCCGTTTGTATATGACACAAAGCTGGGTGGCAGTGTGTGCTGCGAGGAGGATGCTATGAGGCTGCAGGTTGACGGATAGGTTGGGTGAGTGGGCAGATGCATGGAAGATTCAGTATAATGTGGATAAATGTGAGGTTATCCACTTTGATGGCAAGAACAAGAAGGCAGATTATTATCTGAATGGTATCAGGTTTGGAAAAGGACAGGTGCATCGCGGCCTGGGTACCCTTGTACGTCAGCCACTAAAAGTAAACATGCAGGTACAGCAGGCATAGAAGAAAGCTAATGGCATGTTTGCCTTCATAGCGAGAGGATTTGACTATAGGTGTAGGCTGTTCCTACTGCAGTATACATGGACCTGGTGAGAACACGCCAGGAGTATTGTGTGCTTTATGGTCTCCTAATTTGAGGAAGGACATTCTTGCTATTGAGGGAGTGCAGCGTAGGTTCTCCATGTTAATTCCCGGATGGCGAGACTGACATATGATGCAAGAATGGATCGACTGGGCTTCTATTTACTGGAATTCAGGATGAGAGGGAATATGAAAGATACATATATGTTTCTTAAGGGATTGCACAGGCTTGATGCATGAGAAATGTTCCCAATGTTGGGGGAGTCCAGAACCAGGGAGTTCACAGTTTAAGAATAAGGGGAAGGCAATTCAGGACTGAGATGAGGAAAACCTTTCTCACCCAGAGAGCTGTGAATTTGTGGAATTCTCTGGCACAGAAGGCAGTGGAGGCCAATTTACTTGATGTATTCAAGAGTGTTAGATATGGCTCTTAGGGCTAACGGAATCAAGGAGATGGGGGAGAAAGCAAGAACTGATTTTGGATGATCATATTGAATGGCGGTGCTGGCTCAAGGGCCGAAAGGCTTTGTCCTGCGCCTATGCTCTGTGTTTCTTTGTTTCTATTCTGAAATGGGGAGGTGAGCAGCCAGAGCTCATAGTCCATATTACTAGCAATGACACAGGTAGGGAGGGAGATGAGGCAGGGAGTGAGAAAGGTGGTTAAAAAGTAACTACAGTCTTATAATCTCACTCTGTGTAAGAAGGAACTGCAGATGCTGGTTTAAACCGAAGGTAGACACAAAATGCTGGAGTAACTCAGCGGGACAAGCCCCTTCTTCAGACTGAGAGTCAGGGGAGAGGGAGACAGGGAGATAAGGGATCGCACTACCTGTGCCCCGTGTTCAAGAGACAAGAAAGAGGAAGACAGTGCAGATCAGTAGGTGACTCAGGAGCTGGTGCAGGGGGTGGCGGCTTCAGACATAGAGTCATACAGCATGGAAACAGGCCCTCTGGCCCAACATGTCCATGCCCATGCCCCATCCACTCGTACTACCAGCCTGTGTTTGACCCATATCCCTGTAAACATGAATTACACATGCATGTTCAATGTTCCCATAGACTGCATCTTTGGAACTGATGTGTTACAATGCTGAGAGATACATTCTGCAATCTATATCTTGCACTTTACTCCACATATTGTCCTTGAGATTGACTTGATTATAATAAGGTCATAATAATAGGAGTAGAATTAGGTCTTTCTTCTGCCTTCTCCCCATATCCTCTGACATCTGTGCTAATCAAGAATCTATCTATCTCTGCCTTAAATATATCCACTGACGGCCTCCACAGCCTTCTGTGGCAAAACAAATCACAGATTCATCACCCTCTGACTAAATAAATTTATTCTCAACACATTCATAAATGAACGTCCTTTAATTCTGAGGCTATGACATCTAGTCCTAAACTCTTCCACTAGTGGAAACATCCTGTCCCCATCCACTCTATCCAAGCCGTTCATTATTCTGTACGTTTCAATGTGGTCCCCACTTATTCATCTAAACTCCAGCGAGTACAGGCCCAGCGCCGATAAACACTGATCATAGGTTAACCTACTCATTCCTGGGATCATTCTTGTAAACCTCCTCTGAACCCTCTCCAGAGCCAGCACATCCTTCCTCAGATATGGTGCCCAAAATTGCTCAAAATATTCCAAATGTGGCCTGACCAGAGCCTTATAGAGACTTAACGTTACATCCCTGTTTTTGTATACAAGCCCTCTTGAAAAAAAGCTAGCATTGAGTTTGCTTGTACAGACTTATCTGATTATATAGCATGCAAAGCAAAGCTTGACACTGTATCTCGGTACATGGGCAGAGCATTCAATAGAAAGGTGCATTCATTCTGACCGGATTCTGTAGGTTTCCCAAGAGCCAGCTGAGGAACATAGAAACATAGAAAATAGGTGCAGGAGTAGGCCATTCGGCCCTTCGAGCCTGCACCGCCATTCAATATGATCATGGCTGATCATCCAACTCAGTATCCCGTACCTGCCTTCTCTCCATACCCCATGATCCCCTTAGCCACAAGGGCCACATCTAACTCCCTCTTAAATATAGCCAATGAACTGACCTCAACTACCTTCTGTGGCAGAGAATTCCACAGATTCACCACTCTCTGTGTGAAAAAAGTTTTTCTCATCTCGGTCCTAAAGGATTTCCCCTCTATCCTTAAGCTGTGACCCCTTGTCCTGGACTTCCCCAACATCGGGAACAATCCTCCTGCATCTAACCTGTCCAACCCTTGAGAATTTCGTAAGTTTCTATAAGATCCCCCTCAATCTCCTAAATTCTAGCGAGTACAATCCGAGTCTATCCAGTCTTTCTTCATATGAAAGTCCTGACATCCTAGGAATCAGTCTGGTGAACCTTCTCTGCACTCCCTCTATGGCAATAATGTCTTTCCTCAGATTTGGAGACCAAAACTGTACGCAATACTCCAGGTGTGGTCTCACCAAGACCCTGTACAACAGCAGTAGAACCTCCCTGCTCCTATACTCAAATCCTTTTGCTATGAATGCTAACATACCATTCGCTTTCTTCACTGCCTGCTGCACCTGCATGCCTACTTTCAATGACTGGTGTACCATGACACCCAGGTCTCGTTGCATCTCCCCTTACAATTTAGATAATAGTCTGCTTTCCTGTTTTGCCACCAAAGTGGATAACCTCACATTTATCCACATTATACTGCATCTGCCATGCATTTGCCCACTCACCCAGCCTATCCAAGTCACCTTGCAGCCTCCTAGCATCCTCCTCACAGCTAACACTGCCCCCCAGCTTCGTGTCATCCGCAAACTTGGAGATGTTGCATCCAATTCCCTCGACCAAATCATTAATATATATTGTAATAGCTGGGGTCCCAGCACTGAGCCTTGCGGTACCCCACTAGTCACTACTGCTATTCTGAAAAGGATCCGTTTACTCCTACTCTTTGCTTCCTGTTTGCCAGCCAGTTCTCTATCCACATCAATACTGAACCTCCACAAACCATGTGCTTTAAGTTTGTATACTAATCTCTTATGTGGGACCTTGTTGAAAGCCTTCTGAAAGTCCAGATATAACACATCCGTTGGTTCTCCCCTACAGAGGAACTGTGACAAGTCTCAGGTGATCCTTTGCTATGTCATGAGCTCAGTAAATAATGGAGTCTAAATGATAGACTCTTTTACATCGGTGAGACTAAACGTTGACTGGACGATCGTTTTGCTGAACACCTTCGCTCAGTCTGCCTGGACCTACCTGCTCTCACGGTTGCTAAACAATTTAATTATCCTTCCAATTCCCACACAGACCTTTCTGTCCAAGGTCTCCTCCATTGTCAGAGTGAGGTTAAAATCAAATTTGAGGAACCCAGTGGTATGAACATTGATTTCTCTAACTTCAAGTTACCCTTGCTTTCCCTCTCTCTCTATCCCCCCCCACCCAAGTCCCACCAGCTTCACCCAACATGTAGCTAACAATGGGCAGTTTCCTGTATCATCGTTACTTTTGACATAACTTTAATTCATTGTTCTTTATATCTCTAAAACATCCTCTATATCACTCTCTTTTCTTATCCCAACCAGTCTGAAGAAGGGTCTAGACCCGAAACGTCACCCATTCCTTCTCTACCAACATCTGTAACATTTTTCCTGCATCAACCCAATCCAATCCTCGAAGAATTTTATATGTGTCTACAAAATGCCCTCTCATCCTTATACATTTCAGCGAATACATGCCCAGTCGACCCATTCTTTAATCATATATCAGTCCCGCCATCCCGCCAAACCTGGCGAACCTACCCTGCACTCCCTCTATAGCAAGAATGTCCTTCCTCAAATTAGGAGACCAAAATTGTACACAATACTCCAGGTGTGATCTCACCAGGGCCCTGTACAACTGCAGTACGACCTTCTTGCTCCTAAACTGAACGCCTCAGACAGAGTATTGTCTAGAAGTTGGGAGATCATCGTACAGTTGTATAAGACGTTGATGAAAGTACATTTAGAAACATAGAATCATAGAAAATAGGTGCAGGAGTAGGCCATTCGGCCCTTGGAGCCTGCACCGCCATTCAATATGATCATGGTTGATCATCCAACTCGGTATCCTGTACCTGCCTTCTCTCCATACCCCCTGATCCCTTTAGCCACAAGGGCCACATCTAACTCCCTCTTAAATATAGCCAATGAACTGGCCTCAACTACCTTCTGTGGCAGAGAATTCCACAGATTCACCACTCTCTGTGTGAAAAATGTTTTTCTCATCTCGGACCTAAAAGACTTCCCCCTTATTCTTAAACTGTGACCCCTTGTTCTGGACTTCCCCAACATTGGGAACAATCTTCCTGCATCTAGCCTGTCCAACCCCTTAAGAATTTTGTAAGTTTCTATAATCTTCTCAATCTTCTCAATCTTCTAAATTCTAGCGAGTACAAGCGAGTACAACATTTAGAGTATTGTGTTCAGTTTTGGTCACCGTGCAAATATGTTGTCAAACTGGAAAGGGTGCAGAGAAGATTAACGAGGCTGTTGCTAGGATACGAGGGTCTGAGCTATAGAGGGAGATTGGGCAGGACAGGACATTATTCCTTGGAGCGCAGGAGGATGAGGAGTGAATTATAGAGATGTACAAAATCATGAGAGGAATAGATCAGGTAAATACACAGTTAGACGAGGGAATTTAATAACGAGTTAGATGAGGGAACTATGTAAATGACGATTTAGATGAGGGAATTAAATGTAACATCTCTACGTTTGCGGATGACACATACTATAGCTATGTGGCAGTGTGAGCTGTGAGGAGGATGCTATGAGACTGCAGTGTGACTTGGATAGGTTGGGTGATTGGGCTGAAGCATGGCAGATGCAGTATAATGTGGATCAATGTGAGGTTATGCACTTTGGTGGCAGGAACAGGAAGGCTGATTATCATCTGAATGGTGTCAGATTAGGACAAGCGGAGGTGCAACGAGACCTGGGTGTGTTTATACATCAGTCACTGAAAGTACGCATGCAGGTACAGCAGGCAGTAAAGAAAGCCAATGGCATATTGGCCTTCATTGCGAGAGGATTTGAGTTTAGAAACAAGGAGGTCCTACTACATTTGTACAGGGTCCTGGTGAGACCACACCTGGAGTATTGTGTGCAATTTTGGTCTCCTAATTTGAGGAAGGACATTATTGCCTTTGAGGGAATGCAGTGTAGGTTCACAAGATGAATTCCCGGGATGGCGGGACTGACGTATGATGAAATAATGGGTCGACTGGGCTTGTATTCGCTGGAATTTTGAAGGATGAGAGGGGATTTCAAAGAAACATACACAATTCTTAGAGGATTATACACGGTAGTTGATGGAAATATGTTCCCGCTGTTGGGGGAGTCCAGAACCAGGGGTCACAGTTTAAGAATTAGGACTGAGACGAGTAAAGACATTTTTAACCCGGAGAGTTGTGAATCTGTGGAATTCTCTGCCACAGAAAGCAGTGGAGGTGAAACCACTGGATGTTTTCAAGATTCTGTTAGATTTAGCTCTTAGGGCTGAGGGAATCAAGGGATATGGGGAAAAAGCAGGAACGGGTACTGGTTTTGGATGATCAGCCATGATAGTATTGAATGGCCGTTCTAACTCAAAGGGCCGAATGGCCTACTCCTGCACCTATTTTCTATGGTTCTTTATTTATCTCTTTCTAGTCAGGAAAATGTAGGTAAACTGTTGACCCTGAAGGCAGATAGATGCCCAGGGCCTTATGGCCTGCCTCACAGAGTACTCAAGGAGGTGGCCCTAGAAATCGTGGATGCATTAGTGATCATTGTCCAATGTTCTATAGATTCTGGATCAGTTCCCGTGGACTGGAGAGGAGCTAATGTAACGTCACAGTTTGCGAAAGGATGGAGAGAGAAAACAGGGCATAATAGACAGTTAGCCTGACATCGGTAGTGGGGAACATGTTTGTGTCCCCCCTCAATCGCCCCACTACCTCTCCCCCTCATTCTCCCCCACCTCTCCCACCTCCCCCTCCCACGTCTCTCTCCCTCTCCCTCTCCACCTCCCGTCCCTCTACCCCCTCTCCACCTCCATCTCCATCTCCCTCTCCCCCTCATTCTCCCTCACCCCTGCTACCTCCCTCTCCCACTCCTCTCTCTCCCCCTCCCTCTCCCCCTCCCCTGCCTCTACCCCCTCTCCTCCTCCATCTCCATAACCCTCTACACCTGCGACTACGAATCCCTCTCCCCCTCCCTCCCCTTTCTCCCTCACCCACTTACCCCCTTCCTCTCCCGTGTCCCTTGCCCGACCTCTCCACCTAACCCTCCTCCCCCTCCCCTCCCCCTCCCTCTCCCCCTCACTCTCCCCCTCCCTCTCCCCCTCCCTCTCCCCCTCCCCCTCCCCCTCCCCCTCTCCCTCCCCCTCCCCCTCCCCCTCCCCCTCCCCCTCCCCCTCCCCCTCCCCCTCCCCCTCCCCCTCCCCTCCCCCCTCCCTCCCCCTCCCCCTCCCCTCCCCCCTACCCTTCTCCACCGCCTCCTCCCCCCTCTTTCTCACCCTACCTCCCTCCTCCAACTCCTCTCCCTCTGACCCTGCCCCTCCTCCGCTCTCCCCCGCCACTTCCTCCCACCCAGTGCCGTCCCTCAGGCCCCCCACCTGCCCCTCCTGACCCACACTCTGTCCACCTCTCTGCCCGTCCATCCATTCGTCCGTCTCCCCCTCCCTCTACCTGTCCCCCCCAATTCCTCCTCCTCCTCCTCCCTCTCCCCCACCCCTTCCCTCTGCCCCATCCTCTCACACTCCCTTACCACCTCAGTCCCTCCCTCACCCCCTCCCTCTGCCCTCCCCCTTCACCTCCGCACACTCTCCCCTTCTTGCTGCCCCCCTCTCCCCGTCGCTCTCTCTTGGAAACATCCAGTGAGTTGGCCTCCACTGCCTTCTGCGGCAGCAGACAATTCCACAGCTTCACAACTCTCGGGGTGAAAAGGTTTTTCCTCATCTCGGTCCTAAATGGCCTGCCCCTTATTCTTAAACCATGACCCCTGTTTCTGGCCTCCCCCAACATCGGGAATATATTTCCTGCATCTAGCCTGTCCAATCTCTTAAGAATTTTATATGTTTCCAAAAGATCCACTCTCATCCGTCTAATTTCCAGTCCAGTCGACCCATTCTTTCATCACTTGTCAATCAAGACATCCAGGGAATTTAGTCAAGTCAAGTCAAGTCACTTTTATTTCTATAGCACATTAAAAAAGCAACTCTCGTTGGCCAAAGTGCGTTACATTGGTGGAGGTACTAACGTTATCCAACAGTGGTTCATAGATTAAATACAAACATCACTACATACATATAGCACTTGCTCAGAGGACGTCAAGAAAGGCTTAGGAGTAGAGATGAGTTTTAAGTCTCGACTTAAAGGAGTCGATGGAGAGGGCAGTTCTGATGGGAAGAGGGATGCTGTTCCAGAGTCTAGGAGCTGCAGCCGCAAAAGCGCGTCGCCCCTGAGCTTATGCCTAGACTGCGGGATATTCAGCAACCCCAAGTCGGCCGATCTGAGGGACCTGGAGGTGGTGTGGTGGATAAGCAGACTTTTGATGTAGGTGGGGGCAAGTCCATTGAGGGCTTTTTAGACATAAAGGAGGATCTTGCAGTTTATACGGGACTGCACAGGAAGCCAGTGGAGAGAGGGCAGGATCAGGGGGACAGGGAAGATTAGCTGATGCCAGTGTAAGAGGGAGTTGCAGTAATCTAGGCGGGAGGAGATAAATGAGTGGATGATCTTTTCGAGGTCATCAAACTGGAGGAATTGTTTTATTTTAGCTATCGTCCGAAGCTGGAAGAAGCTAGCTTTTACCACGGCATTGACTTGTTTGTCAAATTTCAATGCTGAGTCAAATATCATGCCAAGGTTTTTGACATGAGGTTTGAGTAATGGGGTCAGGCTTCCAAGGCTGCCTGCTATCATTTTGATTGAGTCCGAGGGGCCGAGAAGGATGACCTCAGACTTACTCTCGTTTAGTTGGAGGAAGTTCTGCGCCATCCAACACTTTATATCCTCGAGGCAGCGAATAAGATTAAGCAGATTTGACTAACCTGGTGACCCTATGCTGCACTCCCTCAAT
>JAXLNO010001166.1:1022781-1035281 GCA_038087875.1 Malacoraja senta | reverse complement strand
GAACTCAAGAATTGAAATTGCAGAGAATATTAAAGCTGCTGGGTTCTGGAATAACTGCTTTTGCCAGAATAGCGGATAAAAGCCAAGAGATGACGGAGTTGCATCAGGAAGCACTGGGGTTGCTATGCAGCACCCACTTCGAGATCAATTGTCTGAGGAAAGGTGCTATACTGCCTACTATGAATCCGAAATTCGCAGCACTCTGCAAACCAAGTAATGTACAATTACCCAACTTACTCTTTGGAGAGATCTCGGGAGACGTGTTAAAGAGTTGGAAGATGAAGCGAAAACAGGATTGATGAAAACATCAATGGTTGTAAAGTCTGTAAAGAGGAGCTATCCTTTCAGACGTCATACGGATCCTGGACCAGGACCAAGTCGCTCATCAACGCAGGGACGTAGCTGGCGGCCTGCAGTGGGAGCAAGAACCGGGGGGGGGGATGCTTCCGGGAGAATCCAGGGATCTCAGAGTAATCAAATGACTCAAGAGGTAGGTGGACCTGGTTCTCATGGGAACATACTAAACCGGATTAAGTCCAAAAGTTGGAGGCAGATTATGTCTCTTCTATAACAATTGGAAGAAGATTACTTCAGATGTGGTAATTCTGAATAGTATACAAGGATTTCGAATTGAATTCAATCCAAATTATGATTTGCCTGTCCAGCATGTTCCTAGCAGAACTCTCCACTTCTTCGGCATGGACTTGAAAGGCCGAGATGGCCTGTTTCCCTGCTGTAATTGTCATATGGTTTGCACAAAAAGAAGTGATGGAGGTTCAAGCTGCTTTTCAAACCCTATATATAAAAGGTGTTATTGAAGAATCAGTCTACCAAATTCACCAATTTGTGTCAAATATATTCCCTCAATCAAAAAAGGATGGAGGATGTAGGATTATTCTAAACTTGACAAGTCTGAATCCTTTTGTTTAATTTAAACATTTTAAAAGGGAGACATTTGTGACAGCCAAACAACTTATTTCAGAAGCATGTCATATCGCAACTATAGATTTAAAAGATACATATTATTCAGTATCTTAAATTTACATGGATGAACCAGTTATGGCAGTTCAAAGCTTTGCCTAATGGGTTAACGTCCGCTCCCAGAATATTCACAAAATTATTAAAACCAATTCTGGGGTTGCTGAGAAGCCAGGGGCATGTACTAATGGCATAGTTGGATGATGTCCTGATTATAGGAAGGACAAAACAGTCAACAGAAGCATCTGTTGCAGTTGTGAAATCAACTTTTGAAAGTTTGGGGTTTCTAATTCATCCAAAGAAATCAAGGTTAACACCATGTACCTCGATTGATTATTTGGGGTTCACAATTGATTCAGTCCAAATGAAAATTACTTTGCCCAGTGAAAAAAGGGTGGAGTTGATTAAAGATTGCAGTAATCTGTTAAACGAGCAAAAACCCTCAATCAGACAGGTGGCTCGAGTACTGGGGAAAATTAGTAGCAGC
Source organism: Malacoraja senta (assembly GCA_038087875.1). Taxonomy (NCBI): domain Eukaryota; kingdom Metazoa; phylum Chordata; class Chondrichthyes; order Rajiformes; family Rajidae; genus Malacoraja; species Malacoraja senta. The sequence goes on along the minus strand of JAXLNO010001166.1, from coordinate 1,033,816 downwards.
ATTCCCAGCAGTCCAATACGGACCATTACATTATCAACAGCTGCAGAGAGTTAAAGAACAGGCACTGAGTATGCATGTTGGTCATTTTGATAGAACCATGCAACTAACAACAAATGCTGTTTCTGATCTGCAGTGGTGGATTCTACATGTCTCAAGCAGTTCCAGCCAAGTGCTGATTGAACAACCTTCCATGATATTACAAACAGATGCCAGTGCACTAGGATGGGGTGCAACTGACTTAGCATCTAGCTGCGGAGGCAGATGGAATCAGGAAGAGTCATTGTTACTGCAGACATGCGGAGTTAACTATTTGGAGTTTTAGGATGTTTCTATGGACTCCAAGGTTATTGTTCTAACACAACTAAAAGGCATGTTCAAGTTCAAATTGATAAACACAACAGCAGTTGCCTATATTAATGATATGGATGGAATCAAGTCGGGGTCATGTGACAAAATGGCTAATCAACTTTGGTCTGGGTGTATTGAAAAGAACATTTGGATTTCAGCTATCTATCTACCAGGTAGAATGTACACGATAGCAGACACCAGGTCACGAAAGTTCCATGATAATGAGAATGGATGTTGAATCGAGAGGTATTCATTGATATAGTAATCAGATTTGGAATGCCCGACATCGACTTGTTTGCGTCTAGACTGAATCATCAGCTATCGAGATATGTCTCATGGGAATCAGATCCAGGAGCAGTGGCGATTGAATCTTTCTCGCTACATTGGGGTGGTATGTTTTCATATATATTTCCATTTTTCTGCCTCATAAGCCAGTGTTTGCTTAAAATCAGGCAAGATGCTGCTTCAGGGGTATTGGTAGTACCAGATTGGCCTACACAGCCATGGTATCCGTTGATATTAGAATTAACAACACAAATGTTGATGAAAGTCCCAAAAAGGAGTAATTTATTGCTGCACCCTGTAACAGGGGAACAACATCCATTATATGATCGTTTGGATTTGTTGATTTGCAGGTTTTAAGAAGGCCTTTTTGGGGGCGAGGACTGTCTGAGCGTACTGTGGACATGATTATGGCAGCCTGGAGGAAGAGCACTCAAAAACAGTACCTTTCTTATATTAAGAAATGGGAAGAGTTCTGTGTACAAAAGAATGTAGAATATAGTACTGCAGATATTTCAAATGTTTAGAATTTCTGTCAAAACTTTATTATGATGAAGGTCTGAGTTGTAGTGCAATTAATTCAGCCAGAAGTGCATTGTCCTCATATTTGGTTCTGGATTCAGAAAGAAACAATTGTTTCCAGACTAATGAAAGGAATCTTTAATTCCAAACCACCGAAACCTAGGTACATGACAATCTGGGATGTAAGTGTGGTACTGAAACTACTTCGTGAATGGTCACCAAGTGTGTCTTTACCTTTGGCCAAGCTCAATGTGAAAGTATTCTGGCATGAGTGACAGCACAACAAGTGCAAACACTTGGAAAATTACAAATAGACAGTATGGAAGTAACTGAAGACAAGGTTACATTCTATATCTATGACCTATTAAAGCAAATTAGGCCAGGTGTGACAGGATTTAAAATTATGCTAGCAGCATATCCAAATGATCCTTGTCTCTGTGTTAAGACATATTTGTTACAATACATTGAGTTCACAAAGAATTTGAGAAATACGGAAACTGGGTTGTTGATCACACACAAGAAACCACACAAGAGAGTTTCAATACAGACTATTTCCAGATGGATAAAAGAAGTCTTAACAGCTGCTGGTATTAACACTTATGTTTTTACGTCTCACTCGCCTAGGGCAGCAGAAACATCGGCGGCCAGGGCAAAATACGTCCCCATCGACCATATCCTCGCAGTCGCCGGGTGGTCCAATGAGTTGATGTTTCAACATTTTTACCATCGGCCTATTGTTAATGTGGGATTGTTTGCAGAAACTATTTTAAGTTCTGTGTAAATTCCTCTGGTTTAAAGGGGATCTGATTAATTTCATTATTGAAATGAATTACTGCATTTGTGGTACAAATGTTATTATGAATGCATGATTGATTATACTCGTTCCGAGTCAATCAATGCAGTGAGAAGCCGGGATTGATCTACAGCATGAAATCACAAAGCTTTAAAATCTTCACGTAGTCACTAACGTGACTCCGATGTAAAATAGTAAGATTAAACGATAACTTACCTAAGTTTGAAGTTTGATCTTTATTTTATGAGGAGTTACGTAGGTGATTATGTGCCCACCACGACCCTACCCTCTATCATAAAGGTCAGATGGAAGTTCTTGTATTACTCGTTTTATTATGAGACTATATTACTTCGGTTGTTGTTTTTTGTGATTTCACACATCTGCTTTGAGGATTGACGCGCAGGCGCACTGGCGGGGTTCTTCACGTAATCACCTACGTAACTCCTCATAAAATAAAGATCAAATATCAAACTTAGGTAAGTTCTCGTTTAATCTTACTATTATAGGGTGATGGTTTGTATAATTGACTAAGAGATACTCTATCATATATCAGGGGTTTTTCTTTTCTTTTTTCTTTTTCCTCTCTTTTTTTGTATGGCTTTGTAAATATTTGATTAGTGTATAAATGTAAATACTTTGGTGTATATATAGCTTCTGGTGTACATATGGTGTACATATAGCTGCTGGTGTACATATGGTGTACATATGGTGTACATATAGCTGCTGGTGTACATATAGCTGTGGTGTACATATGGTGTACATATAGCTGTGGTGTACATATGGTGTACATATAGCTGCTGGTGTACATATAGCTGCTAAATCTGTATAAGATCATTATAAACAGTTGAATAAGGGGTGGGAATAATAAGCTTTGGCTTCTTCCTGCTCCTTTTCGGACACATACGATTTCATTTATTCATAGATATAGTTTATGACACTTTATAAATATTCTTGTTTTGTTTTTTTGAATGCTGTTTCACACTTGCCTTTTATTCTTTTATTCTGTTCGAAATAAAGAATAAAATAAAATGAATAAAATACAAATTGCTCAAATAGTGATGGGGACTCTGATGTTTCTGCGGCCATGGGCGAGACTACAGTAAGATGTGTTGCCTATCTGGTGCCAGATCTGAGCGGACACAGGACATTGGGTACTTTTCATAATGGCAGGCAGTGACTAGCGGAGTGCCACAAGGCTCAGTGCTGGGACTCCAGTTATTGACAATAGATATTAACAATGTAGCCAAAGGAATTAAATGTAACATCTCCGTTTGTATATGACACAAAGCTGGGTGGCAGTGTGTGCTGCGAGGAGGATGCTATGAAGCTGCAGGTTAACGGATAGGTTGGGTGAGTGGGCAGATGCATGGAAGATTCAGTATAATGTGGATAAATGTGAGGTTATCCACTTCGTTGGTAAGAACAAGAAGGCAGATACAGCGGGCAGTGAAGAAAGCTAATGGCATGTTGGCCTTCATAACAAGAGGATTTCAGTATAGGAGCAAGGAGGTCCAACTGCAGTTGCACAGGGCACTGGTGAGACCACACCTGGAGTATTGTGTGCAGTTTTGGTCTCCCTAATTTGAGTAAGGACATTATTGCTATAGAGGGAATGCAGCGTAGGTTCACCAGCTTAATTCCCGGGATGGCGCGACTGACATATGATGAAAGAATTGATCGACTGGACTTATATCCACTGGCATTTAGAAGGATTAGAGTGGATCTTATAGATACATATAAAATTCTTAAGGGATTGGACATAGATGCAGGAAAAATGTTCCCGATGTTGGAGGAGTCCAGACCCAAAGGTCACAGTTTAAGAATAAGGGGTAGGCCATTTAGGACTGAGATGAGGAAAATCTTCTCCATCCAAAGAGTTGTGAATCTGTGGAATTCTCTCCCACAGAAGGCTGGGGAGGCCAATTCACCAGATGTTTTCAAGAGATTGTTAGTCATAGCTCTTAGGGCTAACGGAATCAAGGGAGATAGGGAGAAAGCAAGAACGGGGTACAGATTTTGGATGATCAGCCATGATCATATTGAATGGCGGTGATGGCTCATGGGCCGAATGGCCTTGTCCTGCGCATATGTTCTATGTTTCTATGTTTCGATTCTGAAAGGGGGAGGTGAGCAGCCAGAGATCATAGTCCATATTACTAGCAATGACACAGGTAGGGAGTGAGATGAGGCAGGGAGTGAGACAGGTGGTTAAAAAGTAACTACAGTCTTATAATCTCACTCTATGTAAGAAGGAACTGCAGATGCTGGTTTAAACCGAAGGTAGACACAAAATGCCGGAGTAACTCAGCGAGTCAGTATGAAGAAGGGTCTCGACCCGAAACGTCACCCATTCCTTCTCACCAGAGATGCTGCCTGACCCACCCGCTGAGTTACACCAGCATTTTGTGTCTGAGGGCTTAGAGAAGATTTACAAGGATGTTGCAAGGACACGAGGGCCTGATCTAGAGGGAGAGGTAAAAACGTTGTTATTTTTATTTCAAATGTTGGACTTTAAAGGGTTAACGCAGGTTCAGTATCCATAATGAATCTCATCTGTAATAAGGTGTCAGAACCAATGAGCTGGAACCAAGGTAAAAAGGTGAATTAACTAAAGAGCAGAGGGATCTCAGACGACAGGTAAACAGTACGTTGAGAGTAGCATCACACGGAGATAGGGTGGTCAATAAGGCTTTTGTCACATTGGCTTTCATCAGTCAGAACATTGAGTCTAGAGATGTCGTGGTCATGTTGCACATGTACAAGACGTTGGTGAGACCACATTTACAGTGTTGTGTTCAGTTTTGGACACATTAGTATCGGTAAAATGGTGTGAAGGTGGAAATGCCATAGAGAAGATTTGCGAGGATGTTGCCAAGACCTGAGGGCCTGATCTAGAACAGATTCAGCAAACTAGTGTTTTATTTCTTGGTGCACAGGAGGATGAGGGATGATATTTTCAAGGTGACTAAAACATTGAGAGATATAGATAGGGTCGACGCACAGATTAGGGGAATCAAGATCCTGAGGACAACTTTAAGATGGGGGGAAGATTGAATAGGAACCAGAGGGGTCATTTTCACACAAAGGGTGGTGGGTGTGTGGAACCAGCTGCAAGAGGAGATGGTTCAACCCAGTAACCATATCATCATACGGTGTGGAAACAGGCCCTTCGGCCCAACTTGCCCACACCGGACAACATGCCCCATTCACTCTAGTCCCACCTGCCTGCAGTTGGTCCAAATCCCTTCAAACCTATCCTATTCACATACCTATCAAACGGTGTCATAAATGGTAGGTAACTCCCTGCCTCAACTACCTCCTCTGGCATCTTGTTCCATACATCCACCACCATTTGTGTGAAAAAGGTATCCCTCAGATTCCTATTAGATATTTTCCCCTTCACCTTAAACCTATGTCCTCTGTACCTCTATTCTTCTATTCAGGGCAAGAGAATCTGTGCTTCTACCTAATATATCCCTCTCATGATCTTATACACCTCTATAAGATCACCCTTCTTCCTTCTGTGCTTCAAGGAATAGGTTCCCTGCCTGCTCAACCACTCCCCACAGGCCAGACCCTGGCTGCTGCATCCTTGTAAAATATATCTGTAAAGGTTCTAGTTTGGCAACATCTTTCTAATAACACAGTACCCTGAACTGAACACAATACTCCAAATGTGGCCTCCCTAAGGTCTGATACAACTGCAAGATGCCCTCCCAACCTCTACACTCAATACTCTGCCAGGTAAAGGCCAATGTGCCAAAAGCCTTTTTGACCATCCGATCTACAGCAACTGTGATTCCACCTTCAAGGAACTGTGCACCTGCACTCCAAGATCCCTCTGCTCTACAATTGTACCTAGAGCCCTGCCATTCACTGTGTAGATCCTCCCCATGTTAGACTTCCCAAAATGCAATACCTCATAATTCTCTACATTAAATTCCACCAACCATTCCCCAGCACACTTGGCCAATCAAGATCCTATTGCAATTAATCACAACCATCTTCACTATCTGCAAAACCACCCACTTTTATATCATCTGCAAACTTGCTAAACTTGCTCTGTAAGTTCTCACCCAAATCATTGATGTAGATGACAAACAGTAACGGGCCCAGCACTGAACACTGAGGCACACCACTAGTCACAGGCCTCCAGTCTGAGAAGCAACCTTCCTTCCACCATCACCCTCTGCTTCCTTCCCTGAAGCCAAATTTCAATCCATTCGGCTATCTCTCCTTTTAACTATATAAAGGTCTGAACTAAAAAGTACTATGGCAAACTTTAAGGAACATTTAGACAGGTGCATGGACAGACAGACCGACAGGCCATTTATAGGAATATGGGGATGGGACATGTTGGCCGGTGTGGGCAGGCAGGCAGGCAGGCTGGGCTGAAGATGCTGTGAGACTCTATGTCTCTATGACTCTATAACTGGACGGTGTGTGTGTGTAGAAATAGTGCAGTAAGGTATTCCTCACTTGGCCATGGATCTCTGCACTGGGATCGTAGAACAGATTCATTTTAAGACAAACCCGGTTAATCACACTTTTTAACATTATTATTACAGCAGTTTGTCCAATGGTCGCACATGGATAGGTAACCTGCAAACATGTCCAATCTTCTACAAGGCAAATGTTGTCAGTTTTGCCACTGGTGAAAATATATCTGGGTAGTGTGCGACGGAACTGGCAACTGGTTGTTATTTCAAATGTTTGACTAGAAAGGGTTAACTGAAGTTCAGTATCCATAATTAATCTCATCTGTAATGAGCACTAACTCCATCTTGCTGCTCTATACATGCTGGTAAACACGGCACATGAAGATGCATTAACTTGTTGTTTTCAACTTAATTAACAGTGGTTAGAAATACTAATTGCCTCTCTCCGGGATACAATGGAAAGAAAAACACATAATGTGGAAAATTAAAGTTGAGAACTGAGAAGGGAGTAGTTAAGTAACGGTGCTGAACCCTTCGTCCAGTGGGAATATTAGTTCCAGTTGGGGAACACTAGCTGTGGGTCTGTTCAATCTGCTGTTGATTTTGTAGTCAACTACTTCAGACCAGTTGACAGGTAGATGTGAATTCAAACCCACAGATCAGATAGCAAGGTCGGTCTGAATGTAAATGACCAACTCACCCATCTGGGCTGTCCACAGGGGTTTAGAAACATAGACATATAGAAAATAGGTGCAGGAGTAGGCCCTTCGTGCCATTCTATATGATCATGGCTGATCATCCTCAATCAATACCCCGTTCCTGCTTTCTCAAAATATCCCTTGATAGCCCAAAGAGCTATATCTAACATAGATTAAAAACAATTCTGGAGAAACTCAGCGGGTGAGGCAGCATCTATGGAGAGAAGGAATATGCGACGTTTTAGGTCGACACCCTTCTTCAGACTTTAACTCTTACTTGTAAACATCCAATGAATTGGCCTCCACTACTTTCTGTGGCAGATAATTCCACAGATTCACAACTCTCTGGATGAAAAATATTTTCCTCACCTCAGTCTGAAATGGCCTAACCCTTATTATTAAACTGCGACCACTGTTTCTGGACTCCCCCAACATCGGGAACAGTTCTTGCCTGTGCAATCCCTTAAGAATTGAATGTTTCTATATGATGCCCTCTCATACTTCAAAGTGAATTTAGAGAGAGCTCTTACACACTCAGTCTGTATTTCTGTGCCTATTTATAAATTAATTCAAGAGAGCATTGCTCCATTCCTGCTGTGTATACCTGGTACACGTGGAAACTGAAAGACACTTCAATAATCAGTGACATATTAAAATGACCAACGTATATGACAGACTGTTATATCATTTTGTTGTTTAATTTGCAGCTTTGAGAAAATTGGACAGCTATTGATGTTGAATTCCTTGGATTTCCAGGCTAGAGTTTAGTTTGAGGGCAGTGGACACTTGGGAGGGAGATGAACGACGAGCCTCCGTTGTTGGTGACAGCACCACCCAATACAGTATCGCCACTGTTGTGTAGTCAGTGATGTGTCTGCAATGTGGCTCCAACTGGGGAGGTCGATGACAGACAGAGCACACTAGAGTTTACAGAACCGCTGATTCCAGTGGTGTGTGAAATGGGAACGGAAACAGGCCCTTCGGCCCGACGTCCATGCAGACCAAAATGCCTATCTAGGGTGATCTCATTCAATTGTATTTGACCCATTTCCTTCCATTCCTATCCGAGACAAACGGCCGTCAAAATGCTGTTTATTTGCGGTGATGGTATCTGCCCCACCTCCTCATGTAAAGATTGCTCCACCTTTGGTGTGGAATACCTGCCGGTCAGAATTCCCTTCAATCTTTCCCCTTTCTATTAAACCTGTTCTCTGGGTTTAGATTCTCCCAGCCTGAGAAATATCCGTGACCATCCACTCAATCATGCTGTAGTTGACATAATTTGACAAACCTCAGCAAGGTCGCCCCTCTGTATTCTTGCTCCAAAAAGACACGATTTTTTCCAATCCCACCCGATCCAATCTGTCTTCTATCAAGATTATGTTTCTGTTTAATCTTTATCTAGTTATGTATCTTGATGCTTTATTTGTATCATTGTATAACAAATCAAATGTCACTGTACCTCAGTACACGTGACAATAAAGGACCATTGGACTAACGCTGTCCATTCCTGAAATCATCCTGGTGAATCTTGTCTGCACTGCCTCTGGCAATAGGACATCATTTCTCTGATATGGTGACCAGAACTACACAAAAGGGGCTGGCAAATATTTGACGTACAACTGAGGAGAGCGAGTGCTACAGTTGGAAGAGCAGTGAAGTCTAGATTGGTCATTATTTGGATGTTAAGCTGTGGTGCAAGTGTGATGAGAATCCGACACAGATGAGAAGTGACACCATCAGTGAGTCCAGAGGTGTCAGTACCGATGAGCTGGAACCAAGACAGAAAGGTGAATATAATATAGAACAGAGGGATCTATGACGACAGGTACACAGTGTGTTTAAAGTAACATCACACAGAGATAGGGTGGTTTAAAAGGCTTTTGTCTTGGCCTTCATCAGTCAGAACTGAGTCTAGAGGTTTGGAGGTCATGTTGCACATGTACAAGACGTTGGTGAGACCACATTTACAGTGTTGTGTTCAGTTTTGGACACAATGGTATCGGTAAAATGGTGTCAAGGTGGAAATGCCGTAGAGAAGATTCACCAGGATGTTGGCAAGAATCGAGGGCCTGATCTAGAGGGACAGATTCAGCAGCCTAGTGCTTTATTCCTTGGGGCACAGGGGGATGAGGGATGATCTTTGAAGGTGACTTCTTCTTGTGTATGGTGTACACAGCCTAAAGTTGTAGGACAACTTGTTCTATTTGATCGTATTTGTTTGTACAAACTGTTGTCAGGTCACCGTTTAAATCAGTTTATTTGTTAGTGCTGTACCTGGTGCAAACTTCACACACAGGTTTACCCTGTTTCACAGAGAGAGAGAGGGAGAGGGGGGGTAGAGAGAGAAGTGGGGGGAGAGAGGTGGGATAGAGGGGGGAGAGAGGGAGAGGGGGGGTTGCTTTATTTCAATCAAAACCGATATACCTAACAAAATGTTTTTCAAAAATCTTGATTCTCTGATTACAAACTTTATCTAGGATTATAAAGCACATAGAATTCACAAACGACATCTATGTAAACACAAAGAAACGGGCGGATTATGAACCAAGATGGCGGCGCGACCGGTGTTTGCAGCGGCCTCTCTCAGTGGAAATTCAGTGTTTTCGCGTGTTAGTGGAGCGAGTGGTGTGACTGGAGTATGTGTGTTGAGAGAGTATATGTATGTGTGGCAGTATGAGCGACAGTTTCTGTTGGACACCCACAACAAAGCTTCTTGTTGTAACAAAGACTTACGGAGTGTTCTGGGCGAGCTGGGACTTCTGCGCTGCGTAGGCCCACGGAAAGCCGCGGCTGCACATGGAACAACATTGGTGAGGATTCACCGCAAGCGGTGTAGCAGGATGCGGAAGCGGGGGAAGCGTGGAGTAGTCTACGCTAGGCTAGTCGCTAACCCACACAAACCAGCAGTGCCTACACTCATGTTGGCAAATGTCCGCTCCCTCGACAATAAGATGGACTACATCAGAGCGTGGAGAGCTACTCAACGTAGCGTGAAGAACTGCTGTGTCTACGTCCTTACGGAGACCTGGCTGAATCAGAACATCACGGACGCTGCGATCCAGCTGGAGGGGCTAATGCTACACAGAGCTGACAGAGTAGCTTCGCTAGCTGGTAAGTCAAGGGGAGGCGGCCTGGCTGTGTATGTTAATAGATCGTGGTGTCGGGATGCCGAGGTGGTTTCCACTTACTGCTCACCCCACGTAGAGTTAATGACTGTGAAATGCCGACCCTTCTATTTACCGAGGGAGCTAACGACAGTCTTCACAACGGCCGTTTATGTACCACCGAGCGCGGACGTGAAGGACGCTATGACAGAACTCTACAACAACATCAGTGAGCAGCAGAGGGAACATCCCGATGCTTTCTTCATAGCAGCTGGGGATTTTAATCAGGCAAGTGTTGCATCTGTTCTGCCTAAATTCTACCAGCATGTGAACATTGCAACCAGGGGAAAGAACAAACTAGACCTGGTGTACACAAACATTAAAGATGCATATAAAGCCGCCCCCCTCCCCCATATCGGCAATTCTGACCATCTGGAGGTTATGCTCACACCTGCATACAGACTCAGGGTGAAACAGGACAGGCCAATGGTCAAAGAAGTCAGAATATGGCCACAGGGAGCTACCGCAGCACTGCAAGACTGTTTTGAAATCACACAGTTGGCCATTTTCAGAGAGGCAGCAACAGGTGACAGTGGCATTGACCTCCAAGAATACACAGAATCCGTCATCGGATACATCAATAAATGCATTGATGATGTGACGGTGGTTAAACCCGTCAAGAGGCGTGCCAATCAGAAACCTTGGCTAACTGGGGAACTTTGTTCCCTACTGAGAGTCCGGAATGCTGCATTTAAATCAGGGGACAACTCAGCATACAAACTGGCACGGAGTAACCTATCACGGGGGATCAGGGAAGCGAAGAGGCGGTATGTACAAAAACTTAAT
>JAXLNO010001166.1:997781-1017781 GCA_038087875.1 Malacoraja senta | reverse complement strand
TTCTAAACTCCAGTGAGTACAGGCCCAGTGCCGACAAACGCTCATCATAGGTTAACCTACTCATTCCTGGGATCATTCTTGTAAACCTCCTCTGAACCCTCTCCAGAGCCAGCCTATCCTTCCTCAGATATGGTGTCCAAAATACGATGATACGAATAGTTTTTGTTCCGGTGACAATTTGAAGCAGCTTTTGGAGGTCATCACATCAGAAATGAATAAATTAAAACAGTGGTTTGATGTCAACAAATTGTCTTTAACTTTAAGCAAAACAAAGATGATGCTATTTGGAAAACATAAAACAACCCCTCAAGTACAATTGAAAATAGATAACATAAGTATAGAAAGAGTATATGAAAATAGATTTCTTGGTGTGATCTTAGACCACAAAATCTGCTGGAAACCACATATAAACCACGCCAAAGCAAAACTGGTGGCTTCCGGTGGCGCTATGGAGGCTTGAGTCCAGTGCCAGCTAGCTCCGTGCCGAAGAATCTGAAAACGGGAGAAAATCGGGTCTTACCTGCAGCGATCGCGATCTAAACGGCTGCCTGCCGCGTGAAGTCATCAGGCGCGCGACTTTGACGGTATGTCGATACAACGTACCCCCCCCCCCCCCCCCCGTGGGACAAAAAAACCCGTTAAAGGGAAACCACCGATGGAAGAGGAAGGCCTAACTGAGGCCTCGGCCTCAGTTACAATGACGGCCCAGGAAGACCCTCCGAAGAAATCAAAGCAGAAAAAGTCTGAAATTGAAGATCTTAAAACTTTTCTCGCTGCTGAGTTGAAAACCTTTGAAGGAAAACTGAATTTTAAAGAGGAACTCAACTCTTTTAAGGTAGATTTTAAAGCAGAAATGCTTTCTACCGTTCAAGAAATACTGGAAGTCTGAAAGAGGTCGAGGGACGAAGAGGTCAAGGAACAGATGGAAGTGCTGGAAGCCAGGCTCGTTTCGGTGTAATCGAACGTTAATATGGATGTGGTCCCCATTCATCAAGCACTTGATCAACATAGAACAGCGATAACCGAACTTGAGAAATGTGCGGCGACAAGTGTGGAAACTGTAAATCGACTCCTTATTGAAAACCAACGCCTCTCCGATATGGTGACCAAATTAAGTGAGAAGTGTACCGATTTGGAGGGGCGTCAAAGACGCAAGAATCTAAGAATTGTAGGGGTGAAAGAAGGAAGTGAGAGGGAAATGGCCCTCGGGATTTTGTGGCAGATCTACTACAAAAAGCCTTAAAATTGGATCAAAAACCTTCACTCGGTCGAGCTCATAGAGCGCAGCGGCGTCGTACACAAGATGATGCCCATCCAAGACAAATTATAGTAATGGTGCAACTTGATCATGAATTTGACGAGATAATGAAGAAAATCGTCCGAAGCGGACAGCTCTATTTTGAAGGTGTGAGGTTCAGTATTTACCGAGATTATCCGGCAGAGGTCTTCAAGAAAAGGGCGCTGTTCACTGAGACAAAAAGAATACCGAAGAATGTACCAGATTTGAGATACGGCTTCCTTTACCCCGCAAGACTAAGTGTCACCTACAAGAACAAGGAGCAATTTTTTACAGACCACGAAAAAGCACTGGAATATGCCAAAGAAATCGGGAACGTGACCACAGACTGAAGAATTTACATTACTCCTCAGGAGTCAAGGAGTAATGGGACCGCCAGATTTAAAAGGACCTTTAAAGTTCTTTTAAGAGCTTTAAGGACATTCGAAAACTGAAATGGACGGTGGACATTGGAGAAAACCGTGGGTTTTTTTTGTTGTTGTTATTAATCACTATTACTATTTAGTATATTCATATCTAACTATATATGTAACTACTAATACTTATTAAATATCTATATTACTACTAAAATTATTAACATTTATATTACTCATAAAAATTTAATACTGGGTATGATTGATAACAATGATTAATAACTAACAGTCTCTGGTTAACGTAGAAATGAGTTACATACTTATATTCTATAGGAAGATATGCAAGAGGTAATTCAGCCTACGTCATAATAAGGTTTGACGGTTTTTCTCTTTATTTTTCAATTTAAAATTAAATTTATAGATTTAGCGAAGATATTAATATGATATGTAGAGAATAATAACGTTGTGAATTTATGCTGTTTTCGGACTTTTCTGCAGGGATACGTGCTTATGTATGTATGCATATGGGTATATATATATATATATATATATATATATATATATATATATATATATATATATATATATATATATATATATATGTGTATATGTGTATGTATGTGTGTGTGTATGTATGGGTATATATATATATGTTTGCTACTCCCAAAGAAGTTATCTGATTGTCAGAAATAACCTTTTTTTTTTTTTCGGGCACGGAGCTGGGAATTTTTTTTTACAAAGGCTACGGAAGTCTTTAGAATTCTAGCCACGTTAGTGTGGCTATCACTAACTACACTCATTGTAGATGTAGTTTTTTTTCTTTCACTCTATACTGACCAATTCTATCACTTTTTTCACTTTAAATTTGTTTATAACTTAATGTTTGAATGGAACAACAAGACTAATACAAGGAGATGTGTTCGGAAGAGCGATGTATATGATTTTAAATTCATCTATTTGAGGTTCGGGAGCAGGGTCAGGTTTTATGTGTTGCACCTTCTGCTCGGTTATAGACCACCTTAGAAACAATATGCAAGATGTTAATATGACAAGAGGGGGTCAGGGAATAACATTTTGTAGTTGGAATGTCAAGGGAATCAATGAACCAATTAAGAGAGGTAAAGTTTTGGCACATCTAAATTCAATCAAAACAGATATAATATTCCTTCAAGAAACACACCTTAAAAAGGAATCTCAACATAGACTTAAAGCTAAGTGGATCGCTGAATCATATCATTCCTCTTTTTCCCATAAGTCCAGAGGAGTTGCAATATTAATTCGTAAAGGAATACCTTTTACGAATTCATCAACAATAGCGGATATTGATGGTAGATATATTATATTAGTTGGAGAGTTAAATGGAGAAAAAGTGATTCTTCTTAATGTATATGGGCCTAATTTTGATAACCCTATGTTTTTTAATAAAACATTTAATAAAATTCCTGAATTTACACAATATAAATTAATAATTGGAGGAAACTTCAATTGTACATTAGATTCATACTTAGCTAGATCATCAAGGCAAAAAAAAGTAAAATCTCAATCAAGTGTATTTTTAAATTCATTTATTAATACCACTAATATTAAGGATGTCTGGAGAATTGAAAATCCAACTGGACGGGAATATTCATTTTACTCACCAGTACATAAAACATACTCAAGAATAGATTATTTTTTAGTTGACTCCACGTTTATCCCATTTACTTACAACTCAAAACACCATAATATTATAATCTCAGATCACGCACCTGTAACATTCATGATTAAATTAAATGGAATGTCCGAGAAACAAACATATTGGAGATTTAAACCACAAATTTTGAACGAAAGATCATGCCAGGAATATCTTACTAAACACATTCAAATATGTTTTGAGGTAAATGACAACCCTGACACACCTACTTCTCTTATGTGAGAAACGTTTAAAGCGTTTGTTCGAGGTGCATTAATTTCTGCTCAAGTATTTTATAATAAAGAGAACAGGATTAAACAACACACATTGGAAAGGGAAATCAAGCAACTAGATATAGAAAATGCGAGAATGCCATCTATTTTAAAACATAATAAAATTGCTGTATTGAAATATAAATTAAACAAAATGTATTCAGAACAAGTAATAAAACTTTATCAAAAAACCAAACAATTACATTTTGAGTTTGGAGACAAACCACAAAAACTATTAGCACGTCAGTTACGAAAAATGGAAGGGGAAAAAATAATTCATAAAATTAGAACAGAGACAGGAGAATTATTAAAAATGCCCAAGGATATAAACGAAAGATTTCTCCAATACTATCATAATCTTTATTCAACTAAAACTGTAGTACAACCAGAAGGAATAGCAGATTTTTTACTAAAATGTAATTTAAAAGGTTTAGATTCAAACGATAGAGAATTATTAGAAAGGGAGATTACGATAAAGGATATTGAGGAGTCTATTGGCTCTTTAAAAAATGGTAAAGCAGTAGGACCAGATGGTTTAGGCTCTGAATTTTATAAAAAAAATTATGACTTGCTTTCCCCACGTTTACAAAGGCTGTATGAGCATATCTATACTCAACAGAAACTTCCAGATACTTTAAATGAATCTATAATAACACTTATTCCTAAAGTTGATAAAGATCCGGAAGATCCGGGATCATATAGAGCAATTGCACTTTTAAATACAGATCAGAAAATATTAACTAAAATACTAGCACATAGATTAAGTATAGTGATGAATAAATTAATACACCCTGACCAAACAGGCTTTATTCAGAAACGGTACTCATATTATAATCTAAGAAGATTATTTAATATTATTTATTCTAACAGAATTATTAATGAAGATCTAGCTATATTCTCACTTGACGCTGAAAAAGCATTTGATCAGGTTGAATGGTCTTATTTATTTTCGGTGATGGAAAATATGCAGCTAGGGGAGAAATTCTGCACATGGATAAAACTGTTATATACAAACCCTACGGCTAGAATATTAACAAACCAAAGGTTGTCATCTAAATTTAGCCTATCTAGAGGTTGTAGACAAGGATGCCCGTTATCTCCATTATTATTTGCGCTTGCTATTGAGCCACTCGCAGAAAGAGTTAGGGGTCATCCGGAAATACATGGGTATAACACAAAGAATACAGTGAATAAAATTTATCTATACGCAGATGATGTACTAATCTACATTACAAAACCAGAAATTAGTATTCCAAACTTATTAAAGCTAATAACCCAATTTGGTTCACTCTCAGGATACAGAATAAATTGGAATAAAAGTGAAATTATGCCAATAAGGGAACACAATAAACAGATAATACAACAATTTCCATTTAAAATAGTAAATGAAAAATTTAAATACCTAGGCATTTACGTAACTAAGATATATACATCATTATTTAAAGCAAATTTCCCCCCATTACTGAACAAACTACATTAGAATATTCAATACTGGAAAACACTTCCTATCTCAATGGTTGGCAAAATTAATGCCATAAAAATGATTTTTTTACCGCAAATATTATACCTTTTTCAGACAATTCCGATATATTTGTCAAAAAACTTTTTTTAAAAATTGGATTCCATTGTTAATGATTTTATCTGGGATTATAAGAATCATAGGATAAACAAAAGACATTTGTGTAAATCAAAAATAAATGGAGGCTTGGTTTTACCAAACTTTCTGTTTTATTTTTGGGCAGTTAATATTAAAAATATGAATTTCTAGTTGGAAGAAATAGATCAACAACCAGGTTGTTTAAAAATGGAAAAGGAAGATTGTTTACCTTTTGATATCGGCTCGATATTATTTGCTACGTCTAATTTAAACAAAAAAAATTATAGGGAAAACCCTATAATATTTAGTGCTATACAAATTTGGAAACAATTAAAAAATACATTAAAATTAGATAATTTATCACTTTTTCTTCCAATTGTGAATAACCCTTTGTTTAAGCCCTCATGGTTGGACAGGGGTTTTACACAATGGAAGAATTATGGAATTAAAAATATGGGACAACTTTACAAGGAAGGCACTTTTCTGACATTTCAGGAGTTGCAACAGACTTATGGACTTCGAGGGAATGATTTTTTCAGATATCTTCAACTCAGAGATTATGTAAAATCGATTACTCAAAATTTTCGAATTAGAAATTCAGAAATTCTTGACGAATGTTGGAATAAACATCCTAATACAGAAAAATTTATATCTTATATATATAATATTTTATTAGACAGTGACATTCCATCGACGGACTTACACAGACAAACATGGGAAAATAATTAAATCAAATAATAACGAAAGATACTTGGGAAGAAAGTTTACAACACATACATCAATGTTCATTAAATGCCAGACATTCTTTAATACAATTTAAAGTAATACATAGGTTACATTATTCAAAAACAAAATTACATAAAATCTTTCAACATATCTCACCTATATGTGATAAATGTCAACATTTAGAAGCTAACTTATCTCATATGTTTGCAAACTGTATAAAAATAAAAACATTCTGGGTAAATATTTTCAGTATAATATCTAAAGTGACCAGCACACAATTGGACCCGGATCCAAAATTAATAATACTCGGAACATTAGAATTAAATCAAACATTTACAACAACACAAAGAAACTTTATTGATTATAGTATAATAACGGGAAAAAATTAATTCTAAAATTTTGGAAAGGCCCTATAACCCCCACCATCAAAATGAGGATTATAGAAATGACGCTAGACCTTAAAGGTGGAAAGAATCAGATTTTCCCTGTTGGACAAACAGGAATTATTCGTTGGAACATGGTCTCCCTTTATTGATTATTTAAAGGGTCAGAATGGTTCAGCACAGGAACCTGACTAACACTCGGGCTAAAGAATGGAGGAAATGCTATACTCTGAAATGTACGAATATATCTCGAATGAAGTTTTTTATTTTAATAAATTTTTCCATTCTTCTTTAACTATCTTTTTCTTTTCTGTTTTTTTTTTTTTTTTTTTTTTTTTCCCTTTCTCTCTCATTTCTTCTCTCTCTTTTCTTTCTTTACTTCATCTATCTTTTTAGTTCTATCTAGTTTAAAAAAAACAAAAAAAAGGCAAAAGGTATTCGAGACAATGTAATGATAATTGACAATATTATCAATTCAAAAATGTAAGACTGCTAATGATGTTAATAGGTTGTGTACTTATCTCTGTACTTACCTACAGAGAGGAGGTACAACAACTCATCAACTGGTGTGACATCAATAACCTTCAACTCAATGTCAACAAAACGAAAGAAATAACTGTGGACTTCAGGAAGAAACAAGCAGCACACACCCCACTCACCATAAATGGCAGTGCAGTGGAGTCTGTGAAAAGCACCAAGTTCCTGGGAGTACACATCACAGATGATCAGACATGGTCCACCAACACCATCTCCCTAGTCAAGAAAGCACAGCAACGCCTCCACTTCCTTCGACGGATGAGGAGAGCCGACCTCCCCCCTTCTGCCCTCACAACTTTTTACAGGGGTGCCATTGAGAGCATTCTTACCAGCAGTCTCTCAGTCTGGTATGGCAGTTGCTCTGATGCTGACCAGAAGGCCCTACAGAGAGTGGTGAGGACAGCGGAGAAGATCACTAGATCACCCCAACCAGCAATTCAAGACTTATATCCATCTCGCTGTCGCAAGAGAGCAACTAACATCATCAAAGACACCACCCACCCAGCACATAAACTGTTCACCCTCCTACCATCCGGCAAGCGCTACCGCAGCATGCGGCGCAAAACCACAAGATTCAAAAACAGCTTTTTCCCTCAGGCCATCAGACTACTCAACACACTCAAGAAAATTCCATGAACATTACACAAAGACCAACTGACTGCCAAATTAACTTCATGTCTGCAGTATGCTACTTGCACAGTATGCTATATTGCACCTTTTATTAATGAATATTTTATTTTATATAATGTATATGTCCATTGTCTACTTTTATTGGTACACTGTCTGTCTGTTTTATAAATATTACTTGCACATTGGAGTATGGAGAAACGCAATTTCAATCCTCTGTGTAACTACTCGTTACATTATGTGAATTGACAATAAAATTACTATTACATTACAATAAAAAATATTTTCAAAAAAAAAAAAAAAAAAAAAATTTTAAAGGAGGTTCGGTTTGAAAATGCAAAAGGGGGTTCTGTTTGAAAATGCAAAAGGAGGTTCGGTTTGAAAATGCAAATGGTGGGCTGGTTTGAAAATGCTAATTGAATTGAATTGAATTGAATTAACTTTAATTGTCATTCAGGTATACACATAGACACAGTGCACATTGAACGAAATTTCGTTGCATTAACTCTTCAAAGTAGCAGCAGAATATAACATTTACATCAGGCGGTGAGTAAAAGTGCTTAGTGTTCCCATAAAAAGTGCTTCATGTGCATAGTTCTGTAAACTAGATATATAGGAAAGTTTTTAAAAAGTGGCAATGTATAAGAAAGTTCTAGCCTCGGTTTGATTGTGAGTTCAATAGTCTTATGGCCTGGGGGATAAAGCTGTTGCAGAACCTGGTTGTCCCGCTCTTCATGCTACGGTACCTCCTCCCAGAGTTCAGCAGTGTAAACAGTCCATATTGTGGGTGTGTGGGGGCTCTGGTAATGCCCTTAGCTCTTGTCAGACAACGTTTGTAACCAATGTCCATGATGGAAGGAAGAGAAGTCCCAATGATTTTTTCCGCTCTCCTCACCACTCTCTGAAGGCACTTACAGTCCGCAGCTGTACAGCCGCCGCACCACATAGAGATGCAGCTGGTCATGACTGATTCAATGGTGCTTCTGTAGAATGTGGTGAGGATGGGAGGGTGGAGGTGTGATCTTCTCATCCTGCGGAGGAAGTACAACCGCTGCTGTGCCCGTTTTACCAGAGATGTGATGTTTGTAGTCCAAGTTACGGTATCTGTTATATGCACTCCCAGGAACTTGATGCTTTTCACCTGCTCCACTCCTAAGTTGTTGATACACAGCGGAGTGTGACTGGGCTGATTTTTCTTTCTGAAGTCGACGACAATCTCCTTGGTTTTATCCACATTTAGGAGAAGGTTGTTCCTGCTGCACCAGCTCACCAGCTGCTCCACCTCCTCTCTGTAGGCCTGGTCGTCATTGTTGCGGATGAGGCCCACTACTGTTGTGTCATCCGCATATTTGATGATATGGTTAGTAGTGGACCTGGCGACACAATCATGTGTCATCAATGTGAAGAGCAGCGGACTCAGGACACAGCCCTGAGGGGAGCCGGTGCTCAGTGTGATGACCGAGGAGGTGTTCTTCCCCACCCGCACAGACTGGGGTCTTTCAGAAAGGAAATCCAGGATCCAGTTGCATAGTGTGGTATTGAATCCTAGGGGTGCCACTTTGCTCACCAGATGCTGGGGGATTATCGTATTGAATGCTGAGCTGGTCAACAAACAGCATCCGCACGTGGGTGTTCTTTTCCTCCAGGTGTTGTAGGCTCAGGTACACTGCAGAGGAGATAGCATTCTCTGTGGAGCGGTTAGAGCGATAAGCAAACTGGAACGGGTCAAAACTGGAGGTGAGTTTAGAGACCATGTGCTGCTTAATAAGCCTCTCAAAGCACTACATTATTATTGGTGTAAGTGCTACGGGGCGGTAATCATTCAGGCAGGTTATTGTGGACTTTTGGGGAACTGGTATGATGGTGGCTGTCTTGAAACATGATGGAACAATGGCTGGTTCAGGGAGGTGATGGTTTGGTTTGAAAATGCAAATGGTGGTTTGGTTTGAAAATGTAAATGATGGTTTGGTTTGAAAATGCAAATGGTGGTTTTGCTTGAAAATGCAAAGGTGGTTGGGTTTGAAAATGCAAAATATTTGGTATGAAAATGCAAAAGGATTGGATTGAAAATGCAAATGGTGGTTTGGTTTGAGTATGCAAAAGGTTTGCTTTGAAAATGCAAAAGGTTTACTTTGAAAATGCAAAAGGTTTGCTTTGAAAGTGCAAATGATGGTTTGGTTTGAAAAAACGAATGGTGGTTTGGTTTGAAAATGCAAATGCTGGTTTGGTTTGAAAATGTAAATGGTGGTTTGGTTTAAAAATGCAAATGCTGGTTTGGTTTGAAAATGCAAATGGTGGTTTGGTTTCAAAATGCAAAAAGTTTGGTTTGAAAATACAAAAAGGATTGGTTTGAAATTTCAAAAAGTGGTTTGCTTTGAAAATACGAAAAATGTTTTGCTTTGAAAATGCAAAAGGTGGTTTGCTTTGAAAATGCAAAAGGTG
The DNA here is from genome assembly GCA_038087875.1 of Malacoraja senta. Taxonomy (NCBI): domain Eukaryota; kingdom Metazoa; phylum Chordata; class Chondrichthyes; order Rajiformes; family Rajidae; genus Malacoraja; species Malacoraja senta. The sequence continues at coordinate 1,007,875 of JAXLNO010001166.1, read as the reverse complement.
GTTTGCTTTGAAAATGAAAAAAAAGCTTTGCTTTGGAAATGCAAAAGGTTTGCTTCGGAAATGCAACAGTTTGCTTCGAATATGCATATGGTGGTTTGCTTTGAACATGGAAAAGGTGCTTCGCTTTGAAAATGCTAAAGGTGTTTTGCTTTGAAAATGCAAATGGTGGTTTGCTTTGAAAATGCAAAATGTGGTTTGCTTTGAAAATGCAAAAGGTGGTTTGCTTTGAAAATGCAAAAGGTGGTTTGCTTTGAAAATGCAAAAGGTGGTTTGCTTTGAAAGTGCAAAAGGTGGTTTGCTTTGAACATGCAAAAGGTGGTTTGCTTTGAAAGTGCAAAAGGTGGTTAGCTTTGAAAATGCAAAAAGATTTGCTTTGAAAATGCAATAGGTGGTTTGCTTTGAAAATGCAAAAGATGGTTTGCTTTGAAAATGCGACAGGTGGTTTGCTTTGAAAATGCAAAGGCAAGTGCGGTTGCTTTGAAAATGCAAAGGCAAGTGCGGTTGTTTTGAAAATACAAAGGCAAGTGCGGTTGCTTTAAAAATGCGAGGTCAAGTGATTAAAAGTCAAATCTTGACCACTTCCTGTTTGCACACTATATTGATTTTAGAAAAATCGCTACCTTTGGCGGCTGGGATTTTGAGCCGTCTTACTCAGTGTCGCCCTCCAGCTGTCAGGGCCAGAGGATTTTTCCCATCGATGAAAAATAAAATACTTATTAATGTTTTAAAAATGTTGAGATTCTCTCTCCTGTCAATCAGACCATGAAGGCCACGCCCCATCCGTTGGGAGGGGGAGGGACTATAAACCCGGAAGTGTGGATGTTCCGCAGTCGCTAGTAGATTGCGAGGGAGAGGTCACGACTCTCAGTCTGAGCTGTGAATAAACTGAACACTGAACACATGTCTACTATGTGAGTGTGGTTTGATGTGCTTTATGTGGTTTATTTGGAACTGTGTTTGGAAGGAATAAATGTTTTACGTGCCTTTTGACTGCCGCTAATTGAAAAGTGTGCCTTTTGACTGTGCCGCTAATTGAAAAATGTGTCTTTTGACTGTGCCTCTAATTGAAAAGTGTGCCTTTTGACTGTGCCGCTAATTGAACGTGTGCCTTTTGACTGTGCCACTAATCTGTGCCTATATTTTAATAAGTGTTTTGCTATTTAAATGTAGCTTGAATTTTAAATGTGGCATACGGTGCAACCGTTTTTGGAAGGAAAAACCGTGAATAAATGTTTTATTAGATCACGACTGTGTTTAGTGCAAAATTGCCGCTCATTCTGTGACTTCCGCTTAGTGGAGAGATGGTGCTGATTGCGTCATTTCCGGTGAGTTCAGAGGTGGCGCTCAGTACGGAAGGGCCAAAGTGAAGACGCCGCCCAAAACCATTTGAGTAATTCAAGAGAGCTCACTGCCATACATATGGTGAGTGTGTGTGTTTGTTGAAAGTTATTTAAAGCATGTTTTGCAGTAGCAGCAGCTCGAGAGGAGTGTTTTAGAAAAAAAAGGCTTTAAACATTTGAATCAGTTGGTTTAGACACATCTGTGTTCTTATTTTCAAATTACTTACACAGAATATATGGTTAGTAACATGATTCAGTATGCTTTCCACGTTCTGAATTTATTTGGCAGTTTAGTATTGGTGCTGTGTGTGAGTACGTGTCTGCGTGTGTGTGTGTTTGTTTGTGTGTGTGTGTGTATGTGAGAGTGTGTCTATTTGTTTGTGTGTATGTGTGCGTGTCTTTCTGTGTGTGTCTGTGTGTTTGTGTGTGTTTGTGTGTATGTCTGTGTGTCTTTCTGTGTGTGTTCCTTGGATGAACTTTGAGATCCGCACTCTTCTGAAGTCCAGACACCGGGCATTCATGTCTGATGATACAGTGGCCTACAAGAAGTCCAGATACGACCTTGGTAAGGCCATCAAAAAGGCCAAAAGGGACTTCTGCTCCAAACTGGAGGAAGAGACAGATGTTCGGCGGCTGTGACAGGGCCTGAATGCAATCACCTCTTACAAGGCGAAATCAGGAGGCAGCTCGAATGTCGGCGAAACATCACTCCCTGATGAGCCCAATGCGTTTTACGCACGCTTTGATAGGGAGAACCTTGTCGAGCCCCCATTCGCTGTGATGGTATTTCAGTCTCAGTCACAGAGGCCGACGTCAGGAAATCCTTCAGAGGGGTGAACCCCCGAAAAGCGCCTGGACCTGATGTCGACTCGATAACAATTAGCACGGGAGCACCTCAAGGCTGCGTGCTCAGCCCCCTGCTGTACTCACTCTATACTCATGACTGCGTAGCCGGACATAGTGCGAACTCCATCATCAAGTTCGCTGACGACACCACTGTTGTGGGACGTATCACTGATGGGGATGAGTCAGAGTATAGAAGAGAGATCGAGCAACTGTCCATATGGTGCCAGCACAATATCCTGGCCCGCAACACCAGCAAAACCAAGGAACTGATTGTGGACTTTGGAAGGAGTAGGATGGGGACCAACAGTCCCGTTTATATCAACGGGTCGATGGTTGAAAGGGTCAAGAGCTTCAAATTCCTGGGCGTGCACATCTCTGAAGATCTTTCCTGGTCCGAAAACACTGATGCCATTATTAAGAAAGCTCATCAGCGCCTCTACTTCCTGAGAAGATTATGGAGACTCGGTTTGTCAGGGAGGACTCTCTCTAACTTCTACATGTGCACAGTAGAGAGCATGCTGACCGGTTGCATCGTGGCTTGGTTCGGCAACTTGAGCGCCCTGGAGAGGAAAAGACTACAAAAAGTAGTAAATATTGCCCAGTCCATCATCGGCTCTGACCTCCCTTCCATCGAGGGGATCTATCACAGTCGCTGCCTGAAAAAGGCTGGCAGTATCATCAAGGACCCACACCATCCTGGCCACACACTCATCTCCCTACTACCTTCAGGTAGAAGGTACAGGAGCCTGAAGACTGCAACGATCAGGTTCAGGAACAGCTACTTCCCCACAGCCATCAGGCTATTAAACATGGCTCGGACATAACACTGAAATTTATTAGCCAATACTGTTATTTGCACTTTATCAGTATATTGATTCATGTGTGTATATATTTATAGAATGCCTTGTAGTCAATGCCTACTATGTTGTGCTGAAGCAAAGCAAGAATTTAATTGTCCTATCAGGGACACATGACAATAAACTCACTTGACTTGACTTGTTTCTGTGTGTGTGTGTGTGTGTGTGTGTTTGTCTGTGTGTGTGTCTCTGTGTGTGTGTGTCTGTGTGTGTGTGTGTGTCTGTGTGTGTGTGTCTCTGTTGGAGTGCTTGGAGTGCAGTGGGGTTGGAATTGCTGCCCGCATCCTGCTTGGAGTGCTGTGGGGTTGGACTTACTGCCTGCACTCTGCTTGGAGTGCTGTGAGGTTGAATTTTCCGCCTGCACTCTGCTTGCTGGCTGGTTAGACTTGCTGCCTGCACTCTGCTTGGAGTGCTGTGAGGTTGGAATTGCAGCCACCACTTTGCTTGGTCTGTTGTGAGGTTGGATTTGCTGCCTGCTCTCTGCTTGGAGTGCTGTGAGGTTGGATTTGCTGCTTGCACTCTGCTTGGAGTGAGGTTGGACTTGCTGCCTGCTCTCTGCTTGGATTGCTGTGAGGTTGAATTTGCCTCCTGCTCTCTGCTTGGAGTGCTGTGAGGTTGAATTTGCCGCCTGCACTCTGCTTGGAGTGAGGTTGGACTTGCAGCCACCACTCTGCTTGGAGTGCTGTGAGGTTAGACTTGCTGCCTCCACTCTGCTTGGAGTGCTGTGAGGTTGGACTTGCTGCCTGCACTCTGCTTGGAGTGCTGTGAGGTTGGACTTGCTGCCTGCACTCAGCTTGGAGTGAGGTTGGACTTGCTGCCTCCACTTTGCTTGGAGTGCTGTGAGGTTGGACTTGCTGCATACACTCTGCTTGGAGTGAGGTTGGGCTTGCGGCCTGCACTCTGCTTGGAGTGCTGTGAGGTTGGACTTACTGCATACACTCTGCTTGGAGTGAGGTTGGGCTTGCGGCCTGCACTCTGCTTGGAGTGCTGTGGTGTTGGACTTGCAACGATTTAAGACTCGTTCACATTTTAACCTTTAATAAATAATGTTTCCACTTGCCATGTCTGCGTGTTCTTCATCACAATGGGTACCTAATAGGCAGGAATGCCTGCGCTGTCGGAGAGCCACTGAGAGTGCCTGGGGGAATGGGGAGGTTGAGGGGAGATGGACTGAATGTGAGTGTGGGGGGGAGGGGAATGGCAAGCAGCAGAGTTGTGGAGTGAAGGGAGGAGGGGTAACTGAGTGAACTGCCACCACACCAGCTGTAATTGACTGAAGTGCCAGCCCACCATCCGTGACTTCATTGAACTGTAAGTCCAAGAATCCATTCAGTCCACATTGTCCATACTATCCCTCTGAAAACCAGTCCCTTCAGCCCACAACACCCTTACTAGCGCTCCAGAGATCCACGCAAGGATAGACGTTCCTCCTTCATTGCTGTGATCTGTAAAAAGAGATGAAAATGTCTAAAATTGATTGTCCACCATCTCCTCCTTCTCTCTCACAGACTCTGTCACCTGTTGTCAGTAGAATTTCTGGCAGTTTCTGAGCTGCCAGCCCACCAGGCCTAAGTTTCTGAGCTGCCATCCTACCAGACCTGAGTTTCTGAGCTGCCAGCCCAAGAATACATTCGGCCCACAAAACCGATGTTAGATCTCCAGAAGCCGCTCCCCCTCACCCCCCCCCCCCCCCACTGGCCAGCAATATTGGAATTGGTGGAGAGGTGGAAATTGCTTTGGGGGTCCCGTGTGATGCTGGGACCCAACGGGTCTCACTTAGTCTAGTGTACTTATACAAGAAGTTTGGATGAATATCTTACTGTTTTTACTACTACAATAAAAAAACTATTAATCAAGAGATTAGTTTCGATTATCTCCTAAACCCCTGTCTTCAATCAGAGTGACTAAAGGAAAGAATCCTTGAAACGATATGAAAATCTGTCTATAAGTATTACCCCAGATTACTACCCCAGTGTGTCACGCTGTCATATTGGGACGACAGATGGCGCAATGGGATAAGTGTTCGGCTGGCAACCGGGAGGTAGCCGGTTCGAATCCCGCTTGGAGTGCATACTGTCGTTGTGTCCTTGGGCAAGACACTTCACCCACCTTTGCCTGCGTGTGAATGTGTGTGAGTGATTGGTGGTGGTCGGAGGGGCCGTAGGCGCAGATTAGCAGCCACGCTTCCGTCAGTCTGCCCCAGGGCAGCTGTGGCTACAGAAGTAGCTCACCACCACCGAGTGTGACTGAGGAGTGAATGAATAATGCGATGTAAAGCGCCTTGAGCCTTAGAAAGGCGCTATATAAATCCCATCCATTATTATTATTATTATTATCAGTACTACTCCACAGTGTGTCCCTCCATCAGCACCACCAAAGTGTGTCCCTCCATCAGCACCACCAAAGTGTGCCCCTCCATCAGTACCACCACAGTGTGTCCCTCCATCAGTACCACCTCAGTGTGTCCCTCCATCAGTACCACCACAGTGTGTCCCTCCATCAGTACCACCACAGTGTGCCCCTCCATCAGTACCACCACAGTGTGTCCCTCCATCAGTACCACAGTGTGTTCCTCCATCAGTACCACCACAGTGTGCCCCTCCATCAGTACCACCACAGTGTGTCCCTCCATCAGTACCACCACAGTGTGTCCCTCCATCAGTACCACCACAGTGTGTCCCTCCATCAGTACCACCACAGTGTGTCACTGCGTCAGTTCTGCCCATTTTTATCCCTCCATCAGTACTATCCCACTGTGTGTCACTCCATCAGTGGGCGGAGAGAGGGCAGCCCAGAGAAGGGGAATGGAGAGATTAGGAGAGAGAGTAACAGTTCAGAGAGAGTGACAGCAGTAAGGATGGAGGGAGAGAGAAAGAGAGGAGGGAGATGTGCTGCATCATTCGCTGTTTTATTTAGGTTGAGGACAATTCTGAGGCGGCAATGTTTCTGTTCTTTGAGTGTCGTGAGTCTTTGGGTCGTTCCTCCACAGAGGTGATGAAGGAAGGCAGAGAATGTTATTGTCCCATGGTATAGTCAGATCTATTCCAGGCAAGCAGGGAGTGAATGGTTCACGGGGTCAGTCAGCGGGAGTGTGGGGTTGAGGTCACAGTCAGTGAAGCCGCGATCATATTGAGTGGTGAAGCAGAGTGGAGGGGGGGGGGGCATTTTAGTCCGAGGTGATGTGTTGAACTAATTCCTCAACCTGTGGACAAAGGTCGCCCAGTCCAGTCCACCTTCAAACTGGGCACCAGAAACCCTGAGAGGGTCACTGGAATTTGGCATTGCCTTGCTGAGTGAAACGGATTGAAGGAAATCAGACAAACAACATGAGGTGGAGAGTTGGATCTGATGGAGTTTGAAACAATATCCCCTTTGCTGGAACAATGCCGCCGCTCCCAATTTCCACCCCTCAGTATCTATCGCCACAATTCCCAGTCTTTGGAGTTTCTCAATCAATTCCATGAATAAATCACACCCTGTCTCAGCAGGGATTTCACTCGGCTGATGTAATCTGTTTGTGAATCATTTCTAAATCTCTATTTTTAAACTCTGTTGAAACTTCTCTGTCCCGGTGGAGACGGAAAATGGTATAAAATCTCCAGGAATGTTCAGTCCCAGCATTTCACCCGAGACATTACCGGTAGCTCCCGGGGACACGTCGCTGGGCAGAGAAAATGTGGGAAAAGCTGCGGGAATATTTGGGTGTGGAGAAAATCCTGTACGTGATCATTGCTGCCGTTGGAGTCCCTGGTAAGTGAGCAGAACAATTCAAGTTTTATAACTCCATCCGTGTGTTAACTGGTGTTGACCTGATTCTCATCATGTTACAAGTTCCCAAGAATATGTACAAGAATATGTGAAGAATATCAATCCTCTCAGTGAAATATTTGTGAATTAACGCTGCTGTGATTTTACCTATTTTCAGACAGCTGAAACTAAGCCTCATTTTCTCTCACTGCTGCCGGCCGGGATCAACTAGAATGTTGTTCTTGCCTTCAGTGGCACCTTGCCCAGAGTTGTCCCAGTGCTCGGGACAGGCAGGCAGACAGGCAGCTCTCCGGGACGGTGTGACTGGGAGAGAGGGGTTCACATTGTGAAGTTCACTGTGTCTGAGTTATTGATCAGAGTGAACACCCGCTCCTGTGGACACTGTGTCTCACTGTGGAGTCTGTCTGTCACCGCCTCTTGGTCAATAATTGGATCCATCTCCTGGACCAGTGGCCGCGGACTACCGCCGTGTGTGTGTGTGTGTGTTGTTACCTGCACCTGCACCTGCACCATCTTGAGTCTGCTGCGATTAGCTCTAAATTAACCGACTAACTCCCCCCCCCCCCCGTGTCTCTGTGCTTTGGTACATATATCCCACACCATCCATACATGGGGATAATAGGTTGCATTCCTGGCACCGACTGGATTTCGTGTGTGGGAAAGAACTGCAGATGCTGGTTTAAATCGAAGATAGACACAAAGTGCTGGAGTAACTCAGCGGGACGGGCAGCATCTCTGGAGAGAAGGAATGGGTGACGTTTCGGATCAAGACCCTTCTTCAGTCCCATTCCTTCTCTGCAGAGATGCTGCCTGTCCCGCTGAATTACTCCGCTTTCTGCGTCGACCGTCTGGACCAGAAGGGGTGGACTCTCATTTGCAACAATTGGCCTCTGCTTCAGGAGGGAAATGTGAAGGGCACCTTGTGTGGGGAAGGAGAGAAAGAGGAATATCAGGGATATTTGATATGGCGGCCATTGTAGTGCGTTCTTCCCCCAACTTTACCTTTACCTTTAGAAAGGAGATGAGGAGGAATTTCTTTAGACAGAGGGTGGTGAATCTGTGGAATTCATTGCCGCAGACGGGGGTGGAGGTCGTTAATCGATAGTTTTAAGGCGGAGAGTGATAGATTCTTGATTAGTGCGGGTGTCGGGGGGTTACGGGGAGAAGGCAAGAGAATGGGGTTGAGAAGGAAAGATAGATCGGCCATGATTGAATGGCGGAGTAGACATGAAGGGCCGAATGGCCTAATTCTGCTCCTACCAGCTGCACTCTTGTGTAAAGTGTTTAAGAAGGAACTGCAGATGCTGGAAAATCGAAGGTAGACAAAAGTGCTGCAGAAACTCAGCGGGTGAGGCAGCATCTATGGAGTGAAGGAAATAGGTAACTAATTCCAGTCTGAAGAAGAGTTTCGGCCCGAAAAGTTACCTGTTTCCTTCGTTGCATGGATGCTGCCTCACCCGCTGAGTTTCTCCAGAACTTTGTCTACACTTGTGTAAAGTCCTTTCTGAGTAATTTCCCTTATCTGTGCTGAATGCTAACCTGGTTCTGGAAGGGCAGAGTTTGGGGATAATGCAATAGGTGAAGTAGTTTGTATCAAGAAGCCATTGGGATAACCTCAGTGGAAGCTTGAGAGTGATGAGTGGTGAGTGTGGAATTCTCTGTCTCAGAGTGCGGTGGAGGCCGGTTCTCTGGATGCTTTCAAAAGAGAGTAGAAGATATGTGGAGAAGGCAGGAACGGGGTACTGATTGGGGATGATCAGCCATGATCACATTGAATGGCGGTGCTGGCTCGAGGGGCCAAATGGCCTCCTCCTGCACCTGTTGTCTACTGAACTCACTGTGGAATGAATCCATTAACGGAGCCCCTCTGCTGCAGGATTCCATGTTGTCCCTGCCCTCCCTCTGGAAGCCTCCTCGTCCCCATCAGATGCCAAGTTCCCAGAGCCCTGGTTAAACGCGGCCGGCCGCTCAAGGTTAAATCTGTGAAAGCGGCCCCATCACATACTGTGAGCAGCAGCAGGGTTCACTATAGAAAGGACCATTGCGCCTATTGTAGCGGGTGGGTGGCTGCTCGTTCACTCCCTGCCCTTTACCCCGCCCGCCTGTCACCTTATCTCTTCTCCCCTGAAGCAGGCAGGCAGGTCGGGCACAGTCGGAGCCGGCTCTGACATAGTTAAACTTGCAGCAGCCGAGCACCGACTCCAACACTCCTGATCTTGAGCTGAAAGTCGAGCCGGTGTTCAGCCCCGGAGACCGTATTTAGTAAATGCCCAGTGTCCGTTCCCTTGTCTTTCCGCAGTGAATTTAGTGGCGATTGTGATCCTGTCCCGGGGAAAGTGCGGCCTCTCCACCTGCACAACTCGCTACCTGGTGGCCATGGCAGCGGCCGATCTACTGGTCCTCATCACCGGGGTCATTTTGTATCAGATCCGATATCATTACTTTTATAGGAGTTTCCTGTCCCTCACCCCTGTGTGTAGTGTTAACGAAGTACTGAAGTTTGCAGCTACAGAATGTTCTGTCTGGTTCACCGTCACTTTCACCTTTGATCGCTTTGTCGCCATTTGTTGCCAGAAGCTGAAAACGAAATATTGCACCGGGAAAACTGCGGCCGTGGTTCTGGCAACAACCGGCGTTCTGTTCTGTGTGAAAAACCTTCCCCGCTACTTCACACAGGAACCCTGGAGAATCATCGACAATGTCCCGTGGGGCTGTGACCCGGTGGGCAGTTATTACACTGACCCCGGGTTGGTGGCATTTGACTGGATCGACACGGTTTTAACTCCGTTCCTCCCTTTCGCTGTAATCCTGCTGCTCAACGCTCTGATAGTCCGCCACATTTTAGTGGCCAGTCGGGTCCGTAAGGGGCTGAGGGGTGAGAGCAAGGGGGAGAACCGCAGTGACCCGGAGATGGAGAGCAGGAGGAGGTCTATGGTTTTACTCTTCACCATCTCCGGCAGCTTCATCCTCCTGTGGCTGACGCTGGTTGTAGACTTCGTCTATTACCAGATCATAGGAGTTGCAGTTAATCGGAATGAATATCAACGGATCTTTCACTACGTCGGGAGGTTGCTGAGGAATCTCAGCTGCTGCACCAACACATTTATTTACGCGGTGACCCAGTCCAAGTTCAGGGAGCAGTTGATGAGCGCGGTGAAATATCCGCTCACCTCAGTGCTTCTGCTCATGAATAAATCCCCGCCCTGAGCGAATACATCCCAGAGGCGGGCGGGCGGCCGCAGTCTCTCCGCTCCGGTCTCCGGCTCCTGACATTCACCGATCG
>JAXLNO010001166.1:894625-997581 GCA_038087875.1 Malacoraja senta | reverse complement strand
GAGAGGGTGGGAGAGAGAGGGGAGAGAGAGAGGGGAGGGAGAGAGAGCGGGGCGAGAGAGAGGGGGGGAGGAGAGAGGGTGGGGAGAGAGAGGGTGGGGAGAGGGGGGGAGAGATAGAGGGGGGAGAGAGAGAGGGGGGGGAGAGAGAGAGAGGGGGAAGAGAGAAGGGGGGGAGGAGAGAGAGAGGGGAGGAGAGAGAGAGAGAGAGAGGGGGAGATAGAGAGGGGGAGAGAGAGAGGGGGACAGAGAGCGATATTGGAGAGAGAGGGGGGTGGAGAGAGAGGGGGTGGAGAGAGAGGGGGGTGGAGAGAGAGAGGGATGGAGAGAGAGGGGGAGGAGAGAAAGGGGGGTGGAGAGAGAGGGGGGTGGAGAGAGAGGGGTGGAGAGAGAGGGGGTGGAAGGAGAGAGAGGGGTGGAGAGAGGAGGGGGGTGGAGAGAGAGGGGGGTGGAGAGAGAGCGGGGGTGGAGAGAGAGGGGGTGGAGAGAGGGGGTGGAGAGAGGGGGTGGAGAGAGAGGGGGTGGAGAGAGAGGGTGGGTGGAGAGAGAGGGGGGTGGAGAGAGAGGGGGGATGGAGAGAGAGGGGGGATGGAGAGAGTGGGGGGTGGAGAGAGAGGGGGGTGGAGAGAGAGGGGGGAGAGAGAGAGGGGGGATGGAGAGAGAGGGGGGTGGAGAGAGAGGGGGTGGTGGAGAGAGGGTGGTGGAGAGAGAGGGTGGTGGAGAGAGAGGGTGGTGGAGAGAGAGGGGGTGGAGAGAGAGGGGGGATATAGAGAGAGGGGGGTGGAGAGAGAGGGGGTGGAGAGGGAGGAGTGAGAAGGGGGAGGAAAAAGAGGGCGAGGGAGAAGGGGAGGGAGAGGGGGGAGGGAAAGGGGGGTAGGGGGAGAGAGAGAGGGGGAGAGAGAGAGGGGAGAGAGAGAGAGGGGGCGAGAGAGAGAGGGGGAGAGAGAGAGAGGGGGAAGAGAGAGAGAGGGGGGGAGAGAGTGTGTGGGAGAGAGAGGGGGAGATAGGGGGGAGAGAGGGGGAGAGAGAGGGGAGAGAGAGAGGGGGGAGAGAGAGGGGGGCGAGAGAGGGGGGGAGAGAGAGGGGGGGAGAGAGGGAGTGGGGGAGGAGAGGGAGGGGGGAGGAGAGGGAGGGGGGAGGAGAGGGAGGGTGGGAGGAGAGGGGGGGAGAGAGAGAGGGGGGGAGGAGAAAGGGGGAGGAGAGAGAGGGGGGGAGAGAGGGGGGAGGAGAGAGAGGGGGGAGGAGAGAGAGGGGGATGAGAGGGGGAGGAGAGAGAGTGGGGAGGAGAGGGAGGGGGAGGAGAGAGAGGCGGGAGGAGAGAGAGGGGGAGGAGAGAGAGGGGGGAGAGAGAGGGGGAGGGAGAGAGGGGGAGGAGAGAGAGGGGGGAGGAGAGGGAGGGGGAGGAGAGAGAGGGGGAGGAGAGAGAGGGGAGTGAGAGAGAGGGGAGGTGAGAGAGAGGGGGAGAGAGAGGGGAGGAGGGAGAGGGGGGGAGAGAGAGGGGGAGGAGAGAACCAATGAGGCCATTCCTCAGCCTCTGTTGTTCCCTGCTGTCCCGCGGGTCACGGGGAGTTTCTCCCTTCTCGATTGGTCCGAGTTCCTTGTCCTCCAGGACTGGTAACCTTTGACCTTGTGTCAGGGATCATAGGTCAATCCTTTAAACCTCCCTCTGGACCTTCTCTCCAGAGCCGGCACATCCTTTCTCAGATACGGGGCCCTAAACTGCTCACAATATTCCACATGCTGCCTGACCAGCTCCTTGTAGAGTCTCCATTACACCCACCTTGTAGAGTCACCATTACATCCCACCTTGTAGAGTCTCACCATTACACCCCACCTTGTAGATTCTCACCATTACATCCCACCTTGTAGTCACCATTACATCCCACCTTGTAGAGTCTCCAATACATCCCTGTTGTACACAAGCCCTCTGTAAATAAATGCCAGCATTGAGTTTGCCTTTGTTACTACTAATTCGACCGCAGATGAACATTTTGGGAATCCTGCACCAGTTACACCTCTGATTTCCCAATTCTGTCCCCATTTACAAAATAGTCTACGCCTTTATTCTGCGACCCACATGCACGACTCCACACTTTGCTGCACCATGTTCCACCTGCCCCTTCTCTGGGGCAGAGAGAGGAAGGGAGGGAGGGAGGGAGTGTGTGAGGGGGAGGGGGGGAGGGGGGTCTCTGGACGTGTCCATGAGGCTGTGACTGGAACACCGATCAGATGGGCAAGTCTACACAGACCTTCACCTCACTGTCGTACAGCACAGAAATCTGGCCCTTTGGCCACTGCAGCCATCACACTGGTCACTGATCTCTGGATCCAGGCTGTTTCTGCAGAGGCGAGGGTTTGAATCCCACCACTGCCCACTGTGTGTGGGTCAACCACACCACTCTGGCCACTGCACCCACATACTGGGCAGTGGTGGGATTCAAACCCTCGCCTCTGCGGAGACTGAGCCTGGATCCAGAGATCAGTGTGTGGGCGCAGTGACCAGTGTCTGACCGCAGTGGCCGCAGTGACCAGTGTGTGGCCGCAGTGACCAGTGTGTGGGGGCAGTGACCAGTGTGTGGGCGCAGTGACCAGTGTGTGGCCGCAGTGACCAGTGTGTGGCCGCTGTGACCAGTGTGTGGCCGCAGTGACCAGTGTGTGACCGCAGTGACCAGTGTGTGGCCGCAGTGACCAGTGTGTGGCCGCAGTGACCAGTGTGTGGGTGCAGTGACCGTGGTGACCAGTGTGTGGGTGCAGTGACCAGTGTGTGGCCGCGGTGACCAGTGTGTGGCCGCAGTGAGTTAAGGGTTGAGGGTTGGGGGTTGACAATAGACAATAGGTGCAGCAGTAGGCCATTCGGCCCTTCGAGCCAGCGCCGCCATTCAATGAGATCATGGCTGAGCATCCCCAATCAGTACACCGTTCCTGCCTTCTCCCGATATCCCCTGACTCCACTATCTTTAAGAGCCCTATCTAGCTCTCTTGAAAGCATTCAGAGAACCTGCCTCCACCGCCCTCTGAGGAAGAGAATTCCACAGACTCACCACTCTCTGTGAGAAAAAGTCTTTGCTCATCTCCGTTCTAAATGGCTTACCCCTTATTCTTAAACTGTGTGTGGCCCCTGGTTCTGCACTCCCCCAACATCGGGAACATGTTTCCTGCCTCTAGCGCGTCCAAGCCCTTAACAATCTTATATGTTTCAATGAGATCCCTCTCATCCTTCTAAACTCCAGTGTGTACATGCCCAGCCGCTCCATTCTCTCAGCATATGACAGTCCCGCCATCCCGGGAATTAACCTTGTAAACCTACGCTGCACTCCCCCAATAGCAAGAATGTCCTTCCGCAAATTAGGGGACCAAAACTGCACACAATACTCCAGGTGTGGTCTCACTAGGGCCCAGTACAACTGCAGAAGGACATCTTTGCTCCTACATTCCATTCCTCTTGTTATTTCATTACAGCGCCTGAGACACGGGTTCTGTACGGGTTTTGTACATTCTCCCAGTGACCAAGAGGGTTTTCTCAGAGATCTTCACTTTCCTCCCACACTCCAAAGATGTGCATGTTTGTAGGTTAATTGACTTGGTCTAAATGTAACATTGTCCCTAATGTGTGTAGGATAGTGTTAATGTGCGGGATCGCTGGTCGGTGCAGACTCTAGGGCCAAAGGGTCTGTTTCCGCGCTGTGTCCCTAAATGTGAAACTTACCATGCCACATGAAGTGTTCTCCCCGACACTGCCCCTGATACTGTGCCCTTTACCATGGACATTGAAACCCTGTGCACAAACAGAAACAGATAGGAGCATACAGGCAGTTCAAATATCTGGAGAAACACACCATGACAAACCAGATACAACTTTAACTGACAAAGAAATACTTTGAATTAAATGAGACGTACAAGTAAAGGAACAGTAGTGAAGTTTGGCCCAGTTTATGCAACATTTGGCAGAATGGGGAAGACAGTCTAACCCTGGCAGACTCTTCCTGCATCAGAGGACCCAGTCTTTGGAGATCCTGGGTGGAAACTAGCACTAATTGGTCACCCCTTTAGAAAGGAGCAGAGAGGAGAGGAAATGGATTCTGGCAACGGACACAAACATACTAAACCAAATATAGATTTAGACCAATTCCAAACATAGCTACAGTTGGGTGAATGGAAGGGGCAAGATTACCTAATTGTAATGAGTTAAAAACAAGTGTCATGAACATTAAACTACTTTCCCTGCAACAGGAGGTAACTAGGATTACTTTAACCAGGGGATGTAACCTGGTCTAAAACAAAGTGTTGGAGCTATTCAGTGGGTCAGGCAACATATGCCTGCCTTCAAAGGGAATGGACAGATGTTTCAGGTTGGGATCCTTCTTCAGACTGATGGAGTAGGGTAGAGAAAGTGGAAGTGAAACTAACACTAATTGGTCACCTTCACAAAAGAGCAGAGAGGAGAGGAAATGGATTCTGGCAACAAACACACTCAAGCCAAATGTAGATTTAGACAAATTCCAAAACTATAGTAGGGTGAATGGCAGCATTGATCATTTGTAATGAGACTTCAAGTGTCATCAACATTAAACTACTTTCCCTGCAACAGCAGCCAACTAGGATGACTTTAACCAGGGAATGTAACCTGGTCCAAAACAAAGTGCTGGAGGTACTTGGCACATCAGGCACCATCTACCCGACCACAAAGGGAATGGACAGATGCTGTCGTTTCCTGTTGGGACCCTTTCAGACTGATGGAGTCGGTCAGAGAAAGTGGGAAAGAGGTGGGAGCAGGACAAAGCCTGTTATGTGATTAGTGGATACAGGGGAGAGGGTGATGGGTTGTGACATTGGCTAGGGGTGACAAGGAGACAAAAGGTGCAACAGATGAGAAGAGTGAAACGTAAAGCTGGAGGGAGGGATACGGGTGGGAGGGGATAGAGTGAAATATGAGACCGGTTTGGGAGGTGAGCATACAGAGGGAAGGAGCAGAGCGACCAAGGTGTTGAGGGAAGTGTTCACACCAGGGTGGGGGTGCAGGGAAAGAGGGGGTTCCCATCACCAGGGTGAGGGGTGCAGGGAAAGAATGGGTTCCCATCACCAGTGTGGGGGGGGGTGCAGGGAAAGAAGGGGTTCCCATCACCAGGTTAGGGGGGGGGTGCTGGGAAAGAGGGGGTCCCATCACCAGTATGCTGATTTCTCACCTCCATGCCACATTTCCTTTTATCCTGGGTTAGCCTCTACTTCCTGAGTAGATAACAGAGAGTCGGTTTGTCAAGGAGGACTCTCTCTAACTTCTACAGGTGCACAGTAGAGAGCATGCTGACCGGTTGCACCATGGCTTGGTTCAGCAACTTGAGCACCCTGGAGAGGAAAAGACTACAAAAAGTAGTAAACACTGCCCTGTCCATCGTCGGCTCTGACCTTCCTTCCATCGAGGGGATCTATCGCAGTCGCTGCCTCAAAAAGGCTGGCAGCATCGTCAAGGACCCACACCATCCTGGCCACACACGCATCTCCCCGCTACCTTCAGGTAGAAGGTACAGGAGCCTGAAGACTGCAATGTCCAGGTTCAGGAATAGCTACTTCCCCACAGCCATCAGGCTATTAATCTTGGCTCGGACAAAAGTCTGAACATTAATAGCCCATTATATGATATTTGCACTTTATCAGTTTATTTATTCATGTGTTTATATATCTATATAATGGTATATGGACACACTGATCTGTTTTGTAGTCAATGCCTACTATGTTCTGTGTGGTGAAGCAAAGCAAGAATGTAATTGTCCTATCAGGGACACATGACAATAAACTCACTTGAACTTGGACTATCCCCCCCATGTCCCATTCACCCATAAACCTCCCTCTGGCTTCATCTTCCACACCTCTACCCTTCTTATCCAACATGTTTTATCACGTTCACCTCTGGCCTTTGTCACTTATTCCATCCATCTGCCAATCACCCACCCCCACATGCCAGGCATTGTCCCACCCCCACTTTCCATCTTTCTCCCCCTACTGCAGTCTGTAGGTTTTCAACCCAAAATGCCATCTGTCTATATCCCCCACAGATGCTGCCTGACCCTCAGAGTTCCTCCAGCACTTCTGCTCAACATTCCAACACCCTGAACTACAAGGAACGTGACCACAAAGCAATTAGGAATGGACATTGTTAACCTTTCTCAAAGATTTATCCCCATTGAACCACGAGAGGGTCTAAACAAGGACCTTATCTTCATACCATCGCCACAAAGACTAGATTAGATAGACTTGGTTATAGCAAAATAAAATCACTTTAATGATTGAAATCTCCTGATATCCTTGATCACACCCTCTTTGACAAGCAGTACTTGGAACAGCAAGTTGACAAAGCCCATCTATCACAAACCATAGAAAACCGGGGACATTAGAAGATCTCCAAAGACCATGGCACATCAACCAGAAACAAGTAGAATAACTGTAGAGGGAGAAACAGCAGCAGGTGAGAAAATTCTACATTCACCTCAAAATATCAAACACTGGGTGGACAGGGCCTGGAAAAATAACTCTAGGCCCAATGTTTCAAGGTCAGTTTATCGTCACATGTACCAATTAAGGTACAGTGAAATTACAATGTGTCTGCAGTAGTGAATCCTATAGGGTAGAAGAATACATTGACTATTTTCATTATCAAACTGGCACAGCAACATGCCAGCTATATCAAACACAAACTTCACACAAACAGTGAACTCCCTGAATGAGCTGCCTAATGCTCTAACTCTTACTATGGGCATCAAACGTGACCCGCTGAGTTACTCCAGCACTCTGTGAAACGTCACATATCCATGTTCTCCACAGATGCTGCCTGACCCTCTGAGTTACTCCAGCACTCTGTGAAACGTCACCTATCCACGTTCTCCACAGATGCTGCCTGACCCGCTGAGTTACTCCAGCACCTGCAGTTCCTTGATTTTCATCCCAAATCTTCCCTGGTTTCAGGGCTTTTACTAAGTTTGGCATCTGTGCAATGGGTGCGTTACGGGGAAAGGTAAAGGGTCACAGAGCAATAAAGAAACATTTTGCAGTAAAGAGCACAATATCTTATTTGTAGACAGCGCTCCCAATGTGCAGTGAATTCACATAACAGGTCGCTCCAATTTGTGGTCAACACCCCCACCGTGTGGTGATCCGCCGCATTGCAGGCCCGTCCAATGTGTGGTCAACACTCCCACCGTGTGGATTAAGAAAGAAGTGCAGATGCTGGAAAAATCGAAGGTTGACAAAAATGCTGGAGTAACTCAGCAGGTGAGGCAGCCTCTATGGAGAGAAGGAATAGGTGACGTTTCAGGTCGAGACCGTTCTTCCGACTGAAGTTGGGGGTGGGGGGCGGGAAAAAGAAAGGAAGAGGCAGAGACAATAGGCTGTGGGAGAGCTGGGAAGGGAAGGGGAAGGGGGGAGAAAATAAGGACTACTTGAAATTGGAGAATGGGAAGATGAGGCAGGTGGTGGGATCCCGTTGGAGGTGGCAAAAATCTCAGAGGATTATCTGTTGTATGTGACGGCTGGTAAGGTGGATGGTGAGGATAATAGACAATAGACAATAGGTGCAGGAGTAGACGCCATTTGGCCCTTCGAGCCAGCACCGCCATTCAATGTGATCATGGCTGAACATCCCCAATCAGTACCCCGTTCCTGCCTTCTCCCCGTATCCCCGCTATTTTTAAGAGCCCTATCCAGCTCCTTTTTGAAAGCATCCAGAGAACCTGCCTCCACCGCCCTCTCAGGCAGAGAATTCCACAGACTCACCACTCTCTGTGAGAAAAAGTGTTTCTTCGTCTCCATTCTAAATGGCTTACTCCTTATTCTTAAACTGTGGCCCCTGGTTATGGACTCCCCGACATCGGGCACATGTTTCCTGCCTCTAGTGTGTCCAAGCCCTTAACAATCTTATATGTTTCAATGAGATGCCCTCTCATCCTTCTAAACTCCAGAGCGTACAAGCCCAGCCGCTCCATTCTCTCAGCATATGACAGTCCCGCCATCCCGGGAATTAACCTGGTGAACCTACGCTGGGCTCCCTCAATAGCAAAATGTCCTTCCTCAAATTAGGGGACCAAAACTGCACACAATACTCCAGGTGTGGTCTCACCAGGGCCATGTACAACCGCAGAAGGACCTCTTTGCTCCTATATTCAATTCCTCTTGTTATAAAGGCCAACATGCCATTCGCTTTCTTCACTGCCCGCTGTACCTGCAATGGGGGACATGGGGGACTCTGTCCTTGTTACGAGGTGGGGGATGAGGAGTAAGAGCAGAGGGATATAGAGGAGACCATGATAAGAGTGCGGGAGAAATTCAGCAGGTCAGGCACCATCTGGCACCAAGGATGTGATATTTTGGGTAAGAACCCTTCTATTTCATCCCAAAATCTAGTATTTCTTCAGAGATGCTGCCTGACCCACTCAGTCACTCCAGCAATGTGTCTATCTTTGGTATAAACCAGCATCTACAGGTCTTGGTTTCTACATTTACATCAGCCAGATCCAATTTCAGTTGTGATTAGGTTAGGGCATCATCACTTTAGTAAAGATACTCCTTTTATTCTGACACTGTGCCCTCTGGTCCGAGACTCTCCCACTAGTAGAAACATCCTTTTAGTTCGGAGATACAGCACAGAAACAGCACAATTCCAGTTGCACCAGAGACTCCCTGTCTCTACCCTGAGCTCTGCTCCCATCCCCAGCCCAGGACCACTGCTCCCATCCACAGCCCAGGACCACTGCTCCCATCCACAGCCCAGGACCACTGCTCCCATCCACAGCTCAGGACCACTGCTCCCATCCACAGCTCAGGACCACTGCTCACATCCACAGCCCAGGACAACTGCACTCAGACACTCCCACAGCTCCCCCTTTTATACACAGCAGCTGACAATTTCCTAATCAGTTTCAATCAAGCCAATTATCACATTAACCATTCGCCCACCAGTGGCCAATCAATGTTTGTTGCACACATCATGATATCCACCTGGGGCAGTAGTTATCTGCGGGACAATTATTGCCCTCCGACTTGTTGCTCTTTGCATAAAGTGGATGCTTGCATTTCCTTAAGTCAGAGACGACCATAACCCACAGATTCAGAATTAGGCCATTCGGGCCATCGAGTCTACCCCACCATTCAATCATGGCTGATCTATCTCTCCCTCCTAACCACATTCTCCTGCCTTCTCCCCATAACCCCTGACACCCGCACTAATCAACAATCTATCTATGTCTGCATTAAATGTATCCACTGGCTTGTGGCCTGCACTGCCGTCTGTGGCAATGAATTCCACAGATTCACCACCCTCTGGCTAAAGAAATTCCTCCTCGTCTCCTTCCTAAAGGAACGTCCGTTAATTCTGAGGCTGTGCCCTCTGGTCCTAGACTCTCCCATTAGTGGAAACATCCTCTCCACATCCACTCTATCCGGGCCTTTCACTGTTCGGTGAAGTTTCAATGAGGTCCCCACCCCCATCCAATCTTCTAAACTCCAGCGAGTACAGGCCCAGCGCCGACAAACGCTCATCGTACGTTAACCCACTCGTTCCTGGGATCGTTCTTGTAAACGCTAACTCTTTTGTCTTGCTGATGTTGAGGGATGGATTGTTATCCTGACCATAGGTGCAGGAGTGGGCCATTCGGCCCTTCAGGACAGAAGGTTCACAATGTCTTTCCCATATTCTATCTCATCTTTGCTGCTCATGTGGCTGAAATACTGTTCTGACCAGTGGACGGACGTCTGGATCCCATTGGACTGAGATCCGGCCACAAGTTGTGGGTGGCAAGGTCATGGCCCAGAGGGACATTGGTGTCAAGGGTCACGGTGGAGGGAATGTTCTGACCAATTCTAACGTCTGAGAAGTGAATAGTGATGATTTGTTAATTCATCATGGCTGAAGCAGATGGGTTCACTTCTGACTAGACTTTACTGTGGACATTTAAACAGGAAAAGTAAACTTTCTTTATTAACAATGAATGTCCTAGAGAAAGGAGAATGTTACTCTTGGAAGTTCATAGAGTCACAGCATGGAAACAGGCCCTTCCTTCGGCCCAACTTTTCCACCCCGACCAACATGCCCCATCTACACTAGTCCCACTCCGACCAACATGCCCCATCTACACTAGTCCCACCCCGACCAACATGCCCCATCTACACTAGTCCCATCTGCCCGCGTTTGGTCCATATCCCTCCAAACCTGTCCTATCCAAGTGTCTCTTAAACGTTGTGATAGTCCAAGCCTCAACTACCTCCTCCGGCAGCTCATTCCATACATCCACCACCCTCTGTGGAAAAGTTGCCCCTCAGATTGACATTATTAATGTGAACCATTTGTGCACAACTCTGCTGGTGTGAGTAATAAATGAAATGATA
Organism: Malacoraja senta; assembly: GCA_038087875.1. NCBI lineage: Eukaryota > Metazoa > Chordata > Chondrichthyes > Rajiformes > Rajidae > Malacoraja > Malacoraja senta. Next base: position 987,213 of record JAXLNO010001166.1, on the reverse strand, counting down.
GATAGCAAAAATACACAGTGGTGCAGCGGTAGAGTTGCTGCCTCACAGCGCCAGAGACCCGGGTTCCATCCTGAATACGGGAGCTGTCTGTACGGAGTTTGCACGTTCTCCCCGTGACCTGCGTGGGTTTTCTCCGGGTGCTCCGGTTTCCTTCCGCATTCCAAAGACCTGCTGGTTTGTAGGTTAATTGGCTTCTGTAAAATTGTCCCTAATGTGTGTAGGATGGAGTTAGTGTACGGGGTGATAACTGGTCAGCGATGACTCGATGGGCCGAAGGGCCAGTTTCCGCGCAGTAATTCTAAAATCTAAAGAATACCCGGTGACTTGACCTCCACCGTCCTCTGTGGCAATGAATTCCACAGATTCACCACCCTCCGGCTAAAGAAATTCCTCCTCATCTCCTTTCTAAAGGCACGAGTGGGAAAGGCAGAGAGGGTGAGGGGCCAGACGCGGGCATGTGGGACTAGCTTCGATAGGCATCGCTGTGTGTTTCTGTGCTGTGGGACTGACGGGGTGCAACAGGGTAGTGGTATGATGCTTCAGCCTGCAGCAATCCAGGAGAACTGTGTTCCAGATGCTTCATTAGTTTGTTGTTCTGCACATCGACCGGGAGGCGATGAAATCGCCCGTTCACACGCAGCCGCCAGAGCAAACAGTGTACATACAGTGATGACAAACGCAATAAATGCAATATCCAGTGCAGAACAGTGCAAGATTGTGTTGCAGAAAGCCCGAGGTATCACGGACGAGAGGGGCCGAAGGGCCTGTCTCCGGGCAGGGCGACCACCGACGCTGTCCGTGTGGAGTTTGCTCGCTTCCCCCTCCGTGGTGGACCGGATGCAGGTCGGGGCAGGGGAGGCGAGCTCAGCCTTCCAAGCCTCAATCCAAGCTCAGCCTTCCTCCCGCGCATCCTAGCCCCGACGGGCCGAGTGCCGCCGCCTTCCTCCCCGGACAACAACCGAGGGGAAAAACACAGACGAACCCTCTTCCAACCACCCGAATCCCACAGGGAATGTACCTGTCCTGTCCTGTCTTTGAAATCAAGCCGTCACAATTGTGCACAAAGGCATTAGCCTTTTTTTAATATATAGACGAAAGCTGATCAAGTTCAAGTTGGAATCTATTGTCACATGCACCAATTAAGGTACAGTGATATTTGAGTTACCATACAGCCATACTGAGTAAAAAGCAACAAGACACACAACCACATAAAATAAAATCTAACATAAACATCCAGCACAGCGGAATCACATTGAATGGCGGTGCTGGCTGGAAGGGCCAAAGTTCTCACCACGGATGGCTGACCTGCTGAGTACTACCGGCACTTTGGAGGGGAATGGACAGGCGATGTGTCGGGTCTGGACCCTTCTTTAGACTGATGGAGTCGGGGCAGAAAGCTGGAAAAAAGAGATGCGGTTGGGACAGACTCCAGGACTTGATTAGGAGGGGGGAGTTTCCTTAATTTGGAGAATTCAATGTCCATGTCATTGGGCTGTAAGCTATGAGGTGATGTTCCTCCAGTTTGCGTGTCACCTCACTCTGGCAATGGAGGAGGCCCAGGACAGAAACATCAGTGTGGGAGTAGGAAGGGGAGTTAAAATGGTTGGGAACCGGGAGATCCAGTTCTGACCTTCTCCATAATTATATTGAAACTAATGGTATTGTGATCACTGGACACGAAGTGCTCCCCAACACATACCTCCGTCAACTGACCTGTCTCATTTCCTAACAGGAGGTCCAGCACTGCCCCTTCTCTAGTAGGTACCTCTATGTATTGCTGCAAAAAACTATCCTGCACACATTTTACAAACTCCTACCATCCAGCCTTTTTACAGAACATGTTTCCCAGTCTATTTGGCCCGTTAATCCCTACTCTGTGTTTCCTGTCTGCCGACCAATTTTCTATCCATGTCAGCATTCTACCCCAATACCCTAAATTACCTACATGCTTACTTTCAGTCACTGAGGAACAAGGATCCCCAGATCCCGTTGTACCTCCGCATTTCCCAACTTGACACCATTTAGATAATAATCTACCTCACATTTATCCACATTAAACTGCATCTGCCATGCATCTGCCCACTCCCCCAACCTGTCCAAGTCACCCTGCATTCTCATAGCATCCTCCTCACAGTTCACACTGCCACCCAGCTTTGTGTTATCTGCAAATTTGCTAATGTTACTTTTAAATCTCTTCATTGATGTATATGGTAAATAGCTGCGGTCCCAGCACCGAGCCTTGTGGCACCCCACTAGTCACTGCCTGCCATTCTGAAAGGGACCCGTTAATCCCTACTCTGTGTTTCTTGTCTGCCAACCACTTCTCTATCCATGTCAGCACTCTACCCCCAATACCATGTGCCCAAATTTTGCCCAATAATCTCCTATGTGGGACCTTATCAAATGCTTTCTGAAAGTCCAGTTACACTACATCCACTGGCTCTCCCTTGTCCATTTTCCTAGTTACATCTTCAAAATATTTCAGATTAGTCAAGCATGATTTCCCCTTCGTAAATCCATGCTGACTCGGACCGATCCTGTTACTGCTATCCAAATGTTCGGCTATCTCATCTTTTATAATTGACTCCAGCATCTTCCCCACCACCGATGTCAGGCTAACTGGTCTATAATTCCCCGTTTTCTCTCTCCCGCCTTTCTTAAAAAGTGGGGTAACATTAGCTACCCTCCAATCCACAGGAACTGATCCTGAATCTATGGAACATTGGAAAATGATCACCAATGCGTCCACAATTTCTAGAGCCACTTCCTTAAGTGCTCTGGGATGCAGACCATCAGGCCCAGGGGATTTATCACCCTTCAGTCCCATCAGTCTATCCAACACCATTTCCTGCCTAATGTGGATTTCCTTCAGTTCCTCCGTCACCCCAAATTCTCTGGCCACTAGTACATCAGGAAGATTGTTTGTGTCCTCCTTAGTGAAGACGGATCCAAAGTACCTGTTCAACTCATCTGCCATTTCCTTGTTCCCCATAATAAATTCATCTTTTTCAGTCCTCAAGAGTCCAAATTTGGCCTTAACTAATATTTTCCTCTTCACATACGTAAAGAAGGAACAGCAGATGCCGGTTTACAAAGAGAGACACAATCTCCTGGAGTAACTTGCATGTCTGGAGAGCATGGACAGGCAACATTCTAGGTCACGACCCTTCTTCAGACTGCTTGGTGTGGGGGGTGGAGAACGTTGGAAAGGAGAGGAGGGAGTGGTCGCCTTAGATTCCCTTCCCTCTACAGATGCGGCCTGACCTACTGAGTTCCTCCACTGCTTTAGAGGAAAAGGACAGACGCCGTTTTGAGTCAGGACCCTTCTTCAGACTGAGTGGAGAGGGTGGGGGGAGGAAGCTGGAAAAGAGAGATGGGGGCTGGACAAATCCTGGCAAGTGACAGGTGGACACAAAATGCTGGAGTAACTCAGCGGGACAGGCAGCATCTCTAGAGAGAAGGAATGGGTGACGTTTCAGGTTGAGACCCTTCTTCAGAAGTGACAGGTCGATATAGGTGAAGGAGGCACAAGATGCTGCAGATGCTGGAATCTTGCATAGAACACAATTTAGTTAGATGCACAGAATCTCTTGCCCAGAGTGGGGGGATCGAGGACCAGAGGACATGGGTTCAAGGTGAAGGGGAAAAGATTTAAAAGGAAACTGAGGGGTAACTTGTTCACACAGAGGGTGGTGGGAGTATGAAACAAACCATCAGAGGAGGTAGTTGAGGCTGCGACTATCCCAAGAAACAGTTAGACAGTTACATGGATAGGACAAGTTTGGAGGGATATGGACCACACACAGGCAGATGGGTCTAGTGTAGCTGGGACATGTTAGTCGGTGTGGGCAAGTTGGGCCGAAGGGCCTGTTTCCACACTGTATCACTCTATGACTAACACAGAGTGCTGGAGTAACTCAGCGGGTCAGGCAGCATCTCTGGAGAACATGGATAGGTGACATTCCAGAGTGCTGGAGTAACTCAGTGGGACAGGCAGCATCTCTGGAGACAAGGAATGGGTGATGTTTCGGGTCGACACTGAAGATGGGTCTCGACCCTGAAACGTTACCCATTCCTTCCAGCATTTTGTGTCTACCTAAACAGCCCCTATCTATCCACGTGGCGGTGTACCAGCAGGCTGGAGGAGCGGGCAAAGGTCTTGCTGCAGAGCAGGCAGGTGAAGGGGCGCTGGCCGGTGTGGACTCGTCGGTGCTCCAGCAGGTGGTCAAGGCGGGTGAAACCCTTGCCACACTCAGCGCACACATAAGGTCTCTCTCCGGTGTGTATCGGCTGGTGCTCCCGCAGCCCCCGTGCTCTCTTGTCGCAGTGGGAGCAGCTGCTCGCCGGCGTGGGTCCGCCGGTGCTGCCGCAACCCCCGCAAGCTGTCAAACTCCTCACCGCAGTACGGGCAGTCGTAGGGCTGGCCACTGGTGTGCACGCACTGGTGAGACAGGGCGTGGGAGGCCATGGTAAAGCGCTCTCCACACACCGGGCTGGAGACCGGACGGTCGCCGCTGTGCACCCGCTGGTGGGACAGCAGATAGGTGGAGCGGGTGAAGCCCTTGCCGCACTGGGCGCAGGTGTATGGGCGCTCGCCGGTGTGGGTGCGCTGGTGCCTCAGCAGGGTGGCGGAGAGGGTGAAGCCCTTGCCGCAGTAGCTGCACGTGTAGGGACGCTCGCCGGTGTGGGTGCGCTGGTGGGACAGCAGTCGAAGGGGTGTTCTCCCGTGTGAACCCGCCGGTGGATCTCCAGCAGGCTCGGGCGCTGACACGCCTTGCCACACATGTCGCACTCATAACGCTTCTCCTTGTTGTGCCCCCTCATGTGGTGCTCCATCGAAGCTCAGCCCCTCGAAGCTCAGCCCACACAGAGCAGATGGCGGAAGGGGCTCACCGGCACCCTGGCCGCCCTCAATGGCCGCTCACGTCCCCGTCTCTCCGTCCACAGCAACGGCTCCTAAACCCTGCAGGAGGGGAACACAGAGGGTCAACAAGCTGGCAAACAGGACATTACTAGCACATATTGGGTGCATTTATGGCGGAGGAAACCGTTATATAATTCTGCGCGGCACAGTGGCGCAGCGGTACAGTTGCTGCCTCACCATCCAGAGACCCTGGTACGCTGCCGTCTGTGCGGAGTTTGCACATTCTCCCCTTGACCTGCGTGGGTTTTTACTCCGGGTGCTCAGGATTCCTCCAACATTTCAAAGACGTTCATGGTTGTAAATTAATCGGACTCCGCAAAATTGTTAAATTGTCCCTGATGTGCGTAGGATAGTGCTAGTGTACGGGGTGATCGCTGGTCGGCGCGGAGTCCGTGGCCCGAAAGACCTGTTTCCGCGCTGCATCTCTAAACTAAACTAAACCAAAGAAGGGTCTCGACCCAGAATCTCACCCATTCCTTCTTATAGAATTGTTCGAGGATGTAACTAGTAGCGTGGATAGGGGAGAACCAGTGGATGTGGTGTATCTGGACTTCCAGAAGGCTTTCGACAAGGTCCCACATAAGAGATTAGTATACAAACTTAAAGCACATGGCATTGGGGGTTCAGTATTGATGTGGATAGAGAACTGGCTGGCAAACAGGAAGCAAAGAGTAGGAGTAAACGGGTCCTTTTCACAATGGCAGGCAGTGACTAGTGGGGTACCGCAAGGCTCAGTGCTGGGACCCCAGCTATTTACAATATATATTAATGACCTGGAGGAGGGAATTGAAGGCAATATCTCCAAGTTTGCGGATGACACTAAGCTGGGGGGCAGTGTTAGCTGTGAGGAGGATGCTAGGAGACTGCAAGGTGACTTGGATAGGCTGGGTGAGTGGGCAAATGTTTGGCAGATGCAGTATAATGTGGATAAATGTGAGGTTATCCATTTTGTTGGCAAAAACAGGAAAGCAGACTATTATCTAAATGGTGGCCGACTAGGAAAAGGGGAGATGCAGCGAGACCTGGGTGTCATGGTACACCAGTCATTGAAAGTAGGCGTGCAGGTGCAGCAGGCAGTGAAGAAAGCGAATGGTATGTTAGCTTTCATAGCAAAAGGATTTGAGTATAGGAGCAGGGAGGTTCTACTGCAGTTGTACAGGGTCTTGGTGAGACCACACCTGGAGTATTGCGTACAGTTTTGGTCTCCAAATCTGAGGAAGGACATTATTGCCATAGAGGGAGTGCAGAGAAGGTTCACCAGACTGATTCCTGGGATGTCAGGACTGTCTTATGAAGAAAGACTGGATAGACTTGGTTTATACTCTCTAGAATTTAGGAGATTGAGAGGGGATCTTATAGAAACTTACAAAATTCTTAAGGGGTTGGACAGGCTAGATGCAGGAAGATTGCTCCCGATGTTGGGGAAGTCCAGGACAAGGGGTCACAGCTTAAGGATAAGGGGGAAATCCTTTAAAACCGAGATGAGAAGAACTTTTTTCACACAGAGAGTGGTGAATCTCTGGAACTCTCTGCCACAGAGGGTAGTCGAGGCCAGTTCATTGGCTATATTTAAGAGGGAGTTAGATGTGGCCCTTGTGGCTAAAGGGATCAGACGGTATGGAGAGAAGGCAGGTACGGGATACTGAGTTGGATGATCAGCCATGATCATATTGAATGGCGGTGCAGGCTCGAAGGGCCGAATGGCCTACTCCTGCACCTAATTTCTATGTTTCTATGTTTCTTCTCTCCACAGATGCTGACTGACCCGCTGAATTACTCCAGCACTTTGTGTCTATCTTCTCCACAGATGCTGCCTGACCCGCTGAATTACTCCAGTACTTTGTCATAGATTCATAGAGTGATACAGCGTTGGAAAGAGGCCCTTCGGCCCACTCGTACTTGCACTCCTAGATCCCTCGGGTCCACACATCCCCCCAGCGCCCCGCCATTCACAGTGAAGACCCTGCCCTAGTTTGACTTCCTAAACTGCAACACCCTCCCCACCCCCAAACAATGTGACCTCCTCCCTGTGGCTCCCTGCCCCTTACCCCTGCTGCCTCCTGCTCCTTACCCCCCTTTGCTCACTCCCCCCTCCTACCACCCCCAAACAATGTGAACCCACCCCCACCTGGCTCCCTACCCACTTCCTTGGCTCACGTCTCCTCTATCTCCCCCCCAGTTCCCTGCCCCCCATTCACGCCCCTCGGCACCAAACCCACTCCCCCTTGAATCCTCCCCTCTCCCTTTGTTGCCTGTTTCCCCCCGCTACTCACTTCACCCCCTTTCCACCTCCAGCCTCTCACCTCTCTCCTCCCTCCACTTTCTCTCTCTCTCTCTCTCTCTCTCTCTCTCTCTCTCTCTCTCTCTCTCTCTCTCTCTCTCTCTCTCTCTCTCTCTCTCGTTCTCTCTGACAGAAGCAATCCTGTTCCTCAGACGTTATTAATAAATTTTAGGTATGTACTTTTGTAGCAAACTTAACTACCTAGGCATTTACTTTTAATTTATATTGCAATATTGCGGATGACACACAGCTGGGTGGCAGTGTGAACTGTGAAGAGGATGTTAGGAGGTTGCAGGGTGCCCTGGACAGTTTGAGTGAGTGGGCAGACGCGTGGCAGATGCAGTATAATATAGATAAATTTGAGGTTATCCACTTTGGCGGCAAAAACAAGGGGGCAGATTATTATCTCAATGGGGTTAGGTTAGGTAAGGGGGAGGTCCAGCGAGACCTGGGTATCCTTGTACACCGGTCACTGAAAGTTGGCTTACAGGTACAGCAGGCAGTGAAGAAAGCTAATGGAACGTTGGCCTTCATAACAAGAGGATTTCAGTATAGTAGTAAAGAGGTTCTTCTGCAGTTGTATAGGTCTCTGGTGAGACCACATCTGGAGTACTGTGTACAGTTTTGGTCTCCTAATTTGAGGAAGGACATCCTTGTGATTGAGGCAGTGCAGCGTAGGTTCACGAGATTGATCCCTGGGATGGCGGGACTGTCATATGAGGAAAGATTGAAAAGACTAGGCATGCATTCACTGGAGTTTAGAAGGATGAGGGGGTATCTTATGGAAACATATAAAATTATAAAAGGACTGGACAAGCTAGATGCAGGAAAAATGTTCCCAATGTTGGGCGAGTCCAGAACCAGGGGCCACAGTCTTAGAATAAAGGGGAGGTCATTTAAGACTGAGGTGAGAAAAAAAGTTTTCACCCAGAGAGTTGTGAATTTATGGAATTCCCTGCCACAGAGGGCAGTGGAGGCCAAATCACTGGATGGATTTAAGAGAGAGTTAGATAGAGCTCTTGGGGCTAGTGGAGTCAAAGGATATGTGGAGAAGGCAGGCACGGGTTATTGATAGGGGACGATCAGCCATGATCACAATGAATGGCGGTGCTGGATTGAAGGGCCGAATGGCCTCCTCCTGCACCTATTTTCTATGGTTTCTATGCACATGAAATTTTTTTTTTGTCATAATTTAGCCATTTAGTTCATACCTGTGGCCTTAGTTTAATACATTTTGGAGTAATGCTTTTATAATTTTTACTTAATTGAATGGAATTTTAATTTTGTCATGGACCTTTCTGCCATTTTGTTTTCTTTTAGCATAATGAATTATGGTTTTTATTTCAAGAATAAACATTTTAAAAAAGCCACAATAGCACAGATACAACCGTTAGACTGAAAACTTTATGGACATGGGTTTAAAAGGCAGCCTGAGGATTCATGTGGTTCTTATGAAATGGCAACTTGTATAATGTCATCACAGCAGATTTAGAATTATTTTACCGAGGGGTCGGGGTCGGGTGTTTTGGGAACGACTCCACAGCCCAGTTTATTCCGCTCCCCTGTGTGTTTAGAACATTATTTACCCCAGTTTTACCCCAGACCGGGTTTAATTTGCTCCCCTGTGTGTTTATAACATTATTTACCTCAGTTTTACCCCAGACCGGGTATATTCAAGATTCAAGAGAGTTTATTGTCGTGTGTCCCAGATAGGACAATGACATTCTTGCTTTGCTTCAGCACAAAAGAATATAGACGGCATGAATACAGAACAGATCAGTGTGTCCATATACCATTGTATAAATATATACACAGATGTATAATTAAACAGATAAAGTGCAATTAAACTGATAATGGGCTATTAATATTCAGAGTTTTGTTTGAGTTGAGTTCAGTATCCTGATGGCTGTGAGGCTGTTTGTGTATTTTGTTCCCCTGTGTGTTTATAACATTATTTACCCCAGTTTAACCCAGACCGGGTTTATTCCGCTCCCCTGTGTGTTTCTAATATTATTTACTGTATTATAACATTATTTACTGTCACTGTATGTCATGTTGTTACTTGTGGGCGGAGCACCAAGGCAAATTCCTTGTATGTGAATACTTGGCCAATATACTTACTTACTTTACCCCAGTTTTACCGGGTTTATTCCGCTCCCCTGTGTGTTTATAACATTATTTACCCCAGTTTTACCGGGTTTATTCCACTCCCCTGTGTGTTTATAACATTATTTACCTCAGTTTTACCCCAGACCGGGTTTATTCCGCTCCCGTGTATTTATAACATTATTAACCCCAGATTTACCGGGCTTATTCCCCGAGACGTGCAGTTTATGTGGTGATTTATTGATTATTTACAGAGAGGGGGGGTTTCCTGCGCTGCATCTCTAAACTAAACTAAACCAAAGGATCTCGAGCCAAAATGTCACCCATTCCTTCTCTCCACAGATGCTGCCTGACCCGCTGAGTTACTCCAGCACTTTGTGCCTATCTTCTTCACAGATGCTGCCTGACCCGCTGAATTACTCCAGCACTTTGTCATAGATTCACAGAGTGATACAGCGTTGGAAAGAGGCCCATCGGCCCAACTCGTACTTGCACTCCTAGATCCCTCAACTCCACACATTCCCCCAGCGCCCCGCCATTCACAGTGAAGACCCTGCCCTGGTTTGACTTCCTAAACTGCAACACCCTCCCCACCCCCAAACAATGTGACCTCCTCCCTGTGGCTCCCTGCCCCTTACCCCTGCCACCTCCTGCTCCTTACAACCCTTTGCTCCCTCCCCTCTCCTCCCCACCCCCAAACAATGTGAACCCACCCCACCTGGCTCCCTACCCCCTTCCTTGGCTCACTTGATCCCTCTATCTCCCCCCCAGTTCCCTGCCCCCCCATTCATCCCCCTCGGCACCAAACCCACTCCCCCTTGAATCCTCCCCCTTCCCTTTGCTGCCTGTTTGCCACCGCTACTCACTTCACCCCCTTTCCACCGCCAGCCTCTCACCCCTCTCCTCCCTCCACACACTCTCTCTCTCTCTCTCCCTCTCTCTCTCTTTCTCTCTCTCTCTCTCTCTCTCTCTCTCTCTCTCTCTCTCTCTCTCTCTCTTTCTCTCTGACAGAAGCAATCCTGTTCCTCAGACGTTAGTAATAAATTTTAGGTATGTACTTTTGTAGCAAACTTAACTACCTAGGCATTTACTTTTAATTTCTATTGCAATATTGCGGATGACACACAGCTGGGTGGCAGTGTGAACTGTGAAGAGGATGTTAGGAGGTTGCAGGGTGCCCTGGACAGTTTGAGTGAGTGGGCAGACGCGTGGCAGATGCAGTATAATATAGATACATTTGAGGTTATCCACTTTGGCGGCAAAAACAAGGGGGCAGATTATTATCTCAATGGGGGTTAGGTTAGGTAAGGGGGAGGTACAGCGAGACCTGGGTATCCTTGTACACCGGTCACTGAAAGTTGGCTTACAGGTACAGCAGGCAGTGAAGAAAGCTAATGGAACGTTGGCCTTCATAACAAGAGGATTTCAGTATAGTAGTAAAGAGGTTCTTCTGCAGTTGTATAGGTCTCTGGTGAGACCACATCTGGAGTACTGTGTACAGTTTTGGTCTCCTAATTTGAGGAAGGACATCCTTGTGATTGAGGCAGTGCAGCGTAGGTTCACGAGATTGATCCCTGGGATGGCGGGACTGTCATATGAGGAAAGATTGAAAAGACTAGGCATGTATTCACTGGAGTTTAGAAGGATGAGGGGGTATCTTATGGAAACATATAAAATTATAAAAGGACTGGACAAGCTAGATGCAGGAAAAATGTTCCCAATGTTGGGCGAGTCCAGAACCAGGGGCCACAGTCTTAGAATAAAGGGGAGGTCATTTAAGACTGAGGTGAGAAAAAAAGTTTTCACCCAGAGAGTTGTGAATTTATGGAATTCCCTGCCACAGAGGGCAGTGGAGGCCAAATCACTGGATGGATTTAAGAGAGAGTTAGATAGAGCTCTTGGGGCTAGTGGAGTCAAAGGATATGTGGAGAAGGCAGGCACGGGTTATTGATAGGGGACGATCAGCCATGATCACAATGAATGGCGGTGCTGGATTGAAGGGCCGAATGGCCTCCTCCTGCACCTATTTTCTATGGTTTCTATGCACATGAAAAACATTTTTTGTCATAATTTAGCCATTTAGTTCATACCTGTGGCCTTAGTTTAATACATTTTGGAGTAATGCTTTTATAATTTTTACTTAATTGAATGGAATTTTAATTTTGTCATGGACCTTTCTGCCATTTTGTTTTCTTTTAGCATAATGAATTATGGTTTTTATTTCAAGAATAAACATTTTAAAAAAGCCACAATAGCACAGATACAACCGTTAGACTGAAAACTTTATGGACATGGGTTTAAAAGGCAGCCTGAGGATTCATGTGGTTCTTATGAAATGGCAACTTGTATAATGTCATCACAGCAGATTTAGAATTATTTTACCGAGGGGTCGGGGTCGGGTGTTTTGGGAACGACTCCACAGCCCAGTTTATTCCGCTCCCCTGTGTGTTTAGAACATTATTTACCCCAGTTTTACCCCAGACCGGGTTTAATTTGCTCCCCTGTGTGTTTATAACATTATTTACCTCAGTTTTACCCCAGACCGGGTATATTTAAGATTCAAGAGAGTTTATTGTCGTGTGTCCCAGATAGGACAATGAAATTTTTGCTTTGCTTCAGCACAAAAGAATATAGACGGCATGAATACAGAACAGATCAGTGTGTCCATATACCATTGTATAAATATATACACACATGTATAATTAAACAGATAAAGTGCAATTAAACTGATAATGGGCTATTCATATTCAGAGTTTTGTTTGAGTTGAGTTCAGTATCCTGATGGCTGTGAGGCTGTTTGTGTATTTTGTTCCCCTGTGTGTTTATAACATTATTTACCCCAGTTTTACCCCAGACCGGGTTTATTCCGCTCCCCTGTGTGTTTCTAATATTATTTACTGTATTATAACATTATTTACTGTCACTATATGTCATGTTGTTACTTGTGGGCGGAGCACCAAGGCAAATTCCTTGTATGTGAATACTTGGCTAATATACTTACTTACTTTACCCCAGTTTTACCGGGTTTATTCCGCTCCCCTGTGTGTTTATATCATTATTTACCCCAGTTTTACCGGGTTTATTCCACTCCCCTGTGTGTTTATAACATTATTTACCTCAGTTTTACCCCAGACCGGGTTTATTCCGCTCCCGTGTGTTTATAACATTATTAACCCCAGATTTACCGTGTTTATTCCCCGAGACGTGCAGTTTATGTGGTGATTTATTGATTATTTACAGAGAGGGGGGGTTTCCTGCGCTGCATCTCTAAACTAAACTAAACCAAAGGGTCTCGAGCCAAAATGTCACCCATTCCTTCTCTCCACAGATGCTGCCTGACCCGCTGAGTTACTCCAGCACTTTGTGTCTATCTTCTCCACAGATGCTGCCTGACCCGCTGAATTACTCCAGCACTTTGTCATAGATTCACAGAGTGATACAGCGTTGGAAAGAGGCCCACGGCCCAACTCGTACTTGCACTCCTAGATCCCTCAGCTCCACACATTCCCCCAGCGCCCCGCCATTCACAGTGAAGACCCTGCCCTGGTTTGACTTCCTAAACTGCAACACCCTCCCCACCCCCAAACAATGTGACCTCCTCCCTGTGGCTCCCTGCCCCTTACCCCTGCCACCTCCTGCTCCTTACAACCCTTTGCTCCCTCCCCTCTCCTCCCCACCCCCAAACAATGTGAACCCACCTCCACCTGGCTCCCTACCCCCTTCCTTGGCTCACTTGATCCCTCTATCTCCCCCCCCCCAGTTCCCTGCCCCCCCATTCATCCCCCTCGGCACCAAACCCACTCCCCCTTGAATCCTCCCCCTTCCCTTTGCTGCCTGTTTGCCCCCGCTACTCACTTCACCCCCTTTCCACCTCCAGCCTCTCACCCCTCTCCTCCCTCCACTTTCTCTCTCTCTCTCTCTCTCTCTCTCTCTCTCTCTCTCTCTCTCTCTCTCTCTCTCTCTCTCTCTCTGACAGAAGCAATTCTGTTCCTCAGACGTTATTAATAAATTTTAGGTATGTACTTTTGTAGCAAACTTAACTACCTAGGCATTTACTTTTAATTTCTATTGCAATATTGCGGATGACACAAAGCTGGGTGGCAGTGTGAACTGTGAAGAGGATGTTAGGAGGTTGCAGGGTGCCCTGGACAGGTTGAGTGAGTGGGCAGACGCGTGGCAGATGCAGTATAATATAGATAAATGTGAGGTTATCCACTTTGGCGGCAAAAACAAGGGGGGCAGATTATTATCTCAATGGGGTTAGGTTAGGTAAGGGGAGATACAGCGAGACGTGGGTGTCCTTGTACACCAGTCACTGAAAGTTGGCGTGCAGGTACAGCAGGCAGTGAAGAAAGCTAATGGAATGTTGGCCTTCATAACAAGAGGATTTCAGTATAGGAATAAAGAGGTTCTTCTGCAGTTGTATAGGGCTCTGGTGAGACCACATCTGGAGTATTGTGTACAGTTTTGGTCTCCTAATTTTAGGAAGGACATCCTTGTGATTGAGGCAGTGCAGCGTAGGTTCACGAAATTGATCCCTGGGATGGCGGGACTGTCATATGAGGAAAGATTGAAAAGGCTAGGCTTGTATTCACTGGAGTTTAGAAGGATGATGGGGAATCTTATGGAAACATATAAAATTATAAAAGGACTGGACAAGCTGGATGCAGGAAAAATGTTCCCAATGTTGGGCGAGTCCAGAACCAGGGGCCACAGTCTTAGAATAAAGGGGAGGTCATGTAAAACTGAGGTGAGAAAAAACGTTTTCACCCAGAGAGTTGTGAATTTATGGAATTCCCTGCCACAGAGGGCAGTGGAGGCCAAATCACTGCCCTCTGTGAATCACTGGATGGATTTAAGAGAGTTAGATAGAGCTCTAGGGGCTAGTGGAGCCAAGCGATATGTGGAGAAGGCAGGCACGGGTTATAGTTAGGGGACGATCAGCCATGATCACAATGAATGGCGGTGCTGGTTCGAAGGGCCGAATGGCCTCCTCCTGCACCTATTTTCTATGGTTTCTATGCACATGAGTTTTTTGTCATAATTTAGCCATTTAGCTCATACATGTGGCCTTAGTTTAATACATTTTGGAGTAATGCTTTTATAATTTTTACTTAATTCAATGGAATTTTAATTTTGTCATGGTCCTTTCTGCCATTTTGTTTTCTTTTAGCATAATAAATTATGTTTTTTACTTCAATAATAAACATTTTTAAAAACCACAATATCACAGATACAACTGTTAGACTCAAAACTTTATGGACATGGGTTTAAAAGGCAGCCTGAGGATTCATGTGGTTCTTATGAAATGCCAACTTGTGTAATGTCATCACAGCAGATTTAGAATAATTTTACCGAGGGGTCGGATGTTTTGGGAACGATTCCACAGCCCAGTTTATTCCGCTCCCCTGTGTGTTTAGAACATTATTTACCCCAGTTTTACCCCAGACCGGGTTTATTCAAGATTCAAGAGAGTTTATTGTCGTGTGTCCCAGATAGGACAATGAAATTCTTGCTTTGCTTCAGCACAAAAGAATATAGACGGCATGAATACAGAACAGATCAGTGTGTCCATATACCATTGTATAAATATATACACACATGTATAAATAAAACAGATAAAGTGCAAATAAACTGATAATGGGCTATTAATGTTCAGAGTTGTGTTTGAGTTGAGTTCAATATCCTGATGGCTGTGAGGCTGTTTGTGTATTTTGTTCCCCTGTGTGTTTATAACATTATTTACCCCAGTTTTACCAGAGACCGGGTTTATTCCGCTCCCCTGTGTGTATCTAACATTATTTACTGTATTATAACATTATTTACTGTCACTGTATGTCATGTTGTTACTTGTGGGCGGAGCACCAAGGCAAATTCCTTGTATGTGAATACTTGGCCAATAAACTTACTTTCTTTACCTCAGTTTTACCCCAGACCGGGTTTATTTTGCTGTCCTGTGTGTTTATAACATTATTTATCCCAGATTTACCGGGTTTATTCCCCCAGACGTGCAGTTTATGTGATGATTTATTGATTATTTACAGAGAGGGGGTGGGGTGGGGTGGGGGTTGGGAGCCAGAGAGAGGGAGATGTTTATTTATAAGGTGTTTTATATCAGGACGCTGCTCCAGACGGTGAGTTTATATAATTGACCCCAGTTTGACCAGTTTTATTCCCCCAGACGTGGTTTATGTGGAGATTGCCCTCAGCTCTCTCTCTCTCTCTCTCTCTCTCTCTCTCTCTCTCTCTCTCTCTCTCTCTCCCCCCACACACATGTCGGTACCGGACTGGACTGTACTGTATGTGGTGACGTCACTCTCCCATGTGACCCGATCCCGCACAATCCGCTGCAGCCGCTGATCATCATTTATTTATTTACCTCAGGTCCGTCGGCAGCGACGTCACCAACTGCCGCTTCTCCGCCCCCACGCTCGCCCGCCGCCATTTTCATGCGGTCGACGGGGAGACTCGGCCCGGGGGGGGCGGGACCGGCGGGCGGGCGGCCATCTTGGTGAGGGCAGGTGAGGTCATCAGCCGGCGGCCATCTTGGTGAGGGCAGGTGAGGTCGGCGGTTGGCGGTTGGAGATTTGGGCGGGAACAAGATGAAGATGAAACCGGCGCCGAGACCACGGACGCTGGTGACAGAAAGATGGAGAGAGAGAGAGGGAGATCAAATACAACAAGTTGGCCAACAACTTTAGGCTGTGCATGCCACACGAAAGAAGAAGAAGAGAGAGAGAGAGGCTGTAAAGGTGTCGGGTGGGGGAGGGGTGGTTTTGGGTGGTTTCGGGTGGGTGAGGGTGGTTTTGGGTGGGTGAGGGTGGTTTTGGGTGGGTGTGGGTGGTTTCGGGTGGGTGGTTTCGGGTGGGTGTGGGTGGGTGAGGGTGGTATTGGGTGGGTGTGGGTGGTTTTGGGTCCGTGTGGGTGGTTTCGGGTGGGTGTGGGTGGTGAGGGTGGTTTTGGGTGGGTGTGGGT
This sequence comes from Malacoraja senta, assembly GCA_038087875.1. Lineage (NCBI taxonomy): Eukaryota > Metazoa > Chordata > Chondrichthyes > Rajiformes > Rajidae > Malacoraja > Malacoraja senta. The sequence goes on along the minus strand of JAXLNO010001166.1, from coordinate 970,927 downwards.
GGTTTCGGGTGGATGTGCGTGGGTGAGCGTGGTTTTGGGTGGTTTCGGGTGGGTGTGGGAGGTTTCGGGTGGGTGTGGGTGGTTTCGGGTGGGTGAGGGTGGTTTTGGGTGGGAGTGGGTGGTTTCGGGTGGGTGTGGGTGGTTTTGGGTGGGTGTGGGTGGTTTCGGGTGGGTGTGGGTCGTTTCGGGTGGGTGTGGGTGGTTTCGGGTGGGTGGTGGGTGGTTTCGAGTGGGTGTGGGTTGTTTTGGGTGGTTTCGGGTGGGTGGTTTCGGGTGGGTGTGGGTGGTTTTGGGTGGGTGTGGGTGGTTTCGGGTGGGTGTGGGTGGTTTCGGGTTGTTTTGTGTGGTTTCGGGTGGGTGTGGGTGGTTTCGGGCGGCTGTGAGTTGGTGTAGGTGGTTTCGGGTGGGTGTGGGTGGGTGAGGGTGGTTTCATAGAAACATAGACAATTGTTGTAGGAGTAGGCCATTCGGCCCTTCGAGCCAGCACTGCCATTCATTGTGATCATGGCTGATCATCTGTTCGATGACGTTGAGCTTGGCGGTGGTAAGGCCTTCAACATTGAGCTGCAGTAGCGCTAAACCTCGACAGTTGGCGGCATTTAACGGTGCCACCTGGCCTGGGGAGGCATGGCTTTTAGTGGTCTGCAGACGTAGTAAAGACATTGGTTTTGCTTTGTGGGCTTATGAGCCTGTAAGCTACTCGTAGAGGAGGCCACATAAAAGGCTGTCTTTGACGAGATGGTCACGACGAGATGGAGAGACTAGTGGAAGTCAGCGGAACCATCTAGGCTACACCATTACATCGATGACCCCATGGACGTCCCTGGCCAGGACCTGCCCCGAAAGCAGTGGACAACCCTCAAACGCTTGAGGGCAGGCGTCTTGAGGACGCTATGGAGTAGCGATGAAGAGGTGGAGCCTCGTGGACAGTGAGCGCCTCCTGCGAGTGTGGGGACCCAACACAGACAGTGGAGCACACATCGTCACCAGTTGCCCCAAACACCGGCCACCGACTGGTGAACGAGGTCTGATTGACCTGGACGATGACACGTTGGCCTGGCTCGCCTCAACGGAGCTGCAGGTCTAAAAGACACACGACAGAAGAAGAAGATGGCTGATCATCCAATTCAGTATCCGGTACCTGCCTTCTTTCCATACCCCCTGATCCCTTTAGCCACTAGGGCCACATCCAACTCCCTCTTAAATATAGCCAATGAACTGGCCTCAACTACATTCTGTGGCAGAGAATTCCACAGATTCACCACTCTGTGTGAAAAAAAAATGTTTTTCTCATCTCGGTCCTGAAAGATTTCCCCCTTATCCTTAAACTGTGTGACCGCTTGTTCTGGACTTCTCCAACATCGGGAACAATCTTCCTGCATCTAGCCTGTCCAACCCCTTAAGAATTTTGTAAGTTTCTATAAGATCCCCCTCAATCTTCTAAATTCTAGCGAGTACAAGCCGAGTCTATCCAGTCTTTCTTCATATGAAAGTCCTGACATCCCAGGAATCAGTCTGGTGAACCTTCTCTGTACTCCCTCTATGGCAAGAATGTCCTTCCTCAGATTTGGAGACCAAAACTGTACGCAATACTCCAGGTGTGGTCTCACCAAGACCCTGTACGGGTGGGTGAGGGTGGTTTTGGGCAGGTGAGGGTGGTTTTGAGTGGGTGAGGGTGGTTTCGCGTGGGTGAGGGTGGTGTTGGGTGGGTGTGGGTGGATGAGGGTGGTTTTGGGTGGGTGTGGGTGGATGAGGGTGGTTTCGGATGGGTGTGGGTGTTTGAGTGTGGGTGGGTGTGGGTGTGTGAGGGTAAAAAAATCACAAATCATACGTAAGTAAGTAAGTAAGTAAATTTTATTTACATAGCGCGTTGAAACCAAAGTGCTTTACATAAAAGAAATAATTAAGTTTCCGTACATCCATAGAAAAAATTAAAAATAAGAAAAAATGACACAACACATTATAGAATTCAACATGAACGTCCCCCCACAACAGAATCAAAATTTTCCACTGTCCACGGCATCAAAAAGTTCAATCCTCTTCCTCTGTGATCACCCGAATTACATTTTACTCAGATGCAAGCCAAGGAATGGCATAATTGTTAGCTGTTAATTGGACATAATCAACCTCAGCAAATTGACAATATCCTATTGAAGGACAGTGGGTGTTTAAGCTGTCAGGACATTTTATTATTTGCCAAAATATACATCTCAATAGCATAATGATAGAAAACTTTTCTACACATCACTCGTAAGTCTGGAGATTTCTTTAATGATAAATTTAGCTTCAGAAGCATTTCATTTTTGCATGTACAAACCCACTGCAGAACCATGGGCGATTTTAAAATTTTACAGCCAGATTTATCACTTCTGAACCTTTTTAGATACCAAAGGAATCAAGAAAAAACACAATGCCTTGCTGTTGATGAAATGCAGTGAGCAAAGGCGATAATTCCCAATATTTTCAATCTCGATATCTGCACGGCCAATGTTCGCCAAGCACTTTAGCTGTTGTTGTCCCTTCAGCTCTCGCTTCTCTTTACCTTCATTTCGCTTCATTTTTGGAATTCTGAAGTAGGATAGATGTCTCTCACAGTTACCCCGACATCCACAATTACTTACAGCGCAAAAATTCGCCATTTTTGGCGGTTTATAACAGGTAGGAAAGTACGCGTTTCGTGTATTAACAACATATACCGGAAGCTGCGATGTCCTCCAGATGGATTGGGCGACTCCATGCATCATGCCCTTTGACCCGGTGACCTTGCGTTCAACCCCCCTATACACACACACACACACACTCAGACACACACACTCTCAGACACACATACACTCTCAGACACACACACACTATCAGACACACACACTCTCTCAGTCACGCACGCACTCTCAGACACACACACACTCTCAGACACACACACACTCTCAGACACGCACGCACTCTCACTCACGCACACACTCTCACTCACGCACACACACACACACCTACGCACACACTATCAGACATGCACACTCAGACACGCACACTCTCAGACACGCACACACTCTCAGACACGCACGCACTCTCACTCACGCACACACTCTCACTCACGCACACACACACTCACGCACACACTCTCAGACACACACACACTGTCAGACACGCACACACTCAGACACGCACACACTCTCACTCACGCACACACTCAGACACGCACACACACACACACACAAACTCACGCACACACTCTCACTCACGCACACACACACACACACTCACGCACACACCCTCAGACATGCACACTCAGACGCAGACACGCACACATTCACTCACACACTCACTCACGCACACACTCTCAGACACACACACTCTCACTCACGCACGCACTCTCAGACACACACACACTCACGCACACACTCACGCACGCACTCTCAGACACACACACACACTCACGCACACACTCACTCACACACTCAGACACGCACGCACCCACTCACGCACACACTCTCACTCACGCACACACGCACGCACACTCATGCAAGCACTCAGACACGCACGCACACTCAAGCACACACCCACGCACGCACTCTCAGACACACACACACACTCTCAGACATGCACACACTCTCTCATGCACTCTCAGACACACACACACTCACGCACACACTCACTCACGCACACACTCACGCACGCATTCAGACACGCACGCACTCTCACTCACGCACACACTCACTCACACACACACTCTCACTCACGCACTCTCACTCACGCACACACTCTCACTCACGCACTCTCACTCACGCACTCTCACTCACGCACGCACTCTCACTCACGCGCGCACTCTCACTCACGCGCGCACTCACTCACGCACACACTCTCCCTCAAGCACACACTCTCACGCACACACTCTCACTCACGCACACACACGCACACACTCACTCACGCACACACTCACTCATGCACACAATCACTCATGCACGGACTCTCACTCACGCACACACTCTCACTCACGCACACACTCTCACTCACACACACACACAGACTCACTCACACACACACTCACACACACAGAGACTCACACAGACACAGACTCACCCACACAGACACACACAGAGACACAGACTCACTCACACAGACACACACACAGACTCACACAGACACAGACTCACTCACACAGACACACCCACACACAACTCACACACACACACACACACACACACACACACACACACACACACACACACACACACTGACTCACACACACACAACCAATACTAAAATGCCAAGTAACTTCAGAACGTGGTAAACATAGTGTGGAAACCGAATGATTCAAACGTTTAAAGTCTCCAAATTTGCACACACTTTACAACCAACACATTTTCTGAAAACTTTTTTTTAAAGCCATGAGAAACAAATTTGCAAACACTTTACAACCAATACATTTTCTGAAAACACACACACACACACACACACACACACACACACTCACAACCAATACTAAAACATTAATAACTCTGATTTTTCATCGATGGGAAAAAGCCTCCGGTCCAGCTCAGCGGAGGGGGACTCTGAGCGAGGTGGCCAAAAATCACGGCGGTAAGAGGCGGCGTTCTTTCAGAAATCACGAAACAGAAAGTCAGAAAGTGGTCAAGATCTTAGTTTTAGTGATATAGATGAAGTAAAAAATTCAATTCCAAAAATTGCAACGTTGCACTTGTCAAAGTCCAAGCCTTTACTTTCCACTCTCTTCAGAGTATTCATGTTTATGTGTTTACTGTTTCAGCATAGATGACAGAAGACTCATCTTCCTTTGAAGAAACAAGGTTCTGAAAGAGAAAGAAATACCAATTGTATTTAAGACCGTTGCTGTTGTCGCTGTTTAGATCAGTAAACAGATTACACCTTTAATTCATACTTGTACGATCTGGGATTTCATCAACAAGAAACAATATACTTACAGTGCCTGATGCTTGATTGGAGGACAGTGTATTATCGCTGCTGCCTGTAATTAATGCAAACATCACAATTAAAAATGACACTGGTGGATTATGTTGACAAAGGAAACGACAAATGGAATATAAAAGTCTTAAGCTTACTACATTTTGCTCTTCCTGACAGTAGATCAACAAGACATTGAATTCCAGAAAACCCGTCTGTCATCTGTATGCTCAAACCTCTGCATTTACAGTGAGCTGCAGGAATGGTCAGCATGAACATGACACCCTTATATTGCTACGGAAGGAATCAACTATGAATAAGAGAACTAGCACAGCAATTGACAGAGCAGCAGCCCTGGCAGGACATAAGCTACGAAGCTGCATCTGTGGCTGGGAAAAATAACATCAGAGAAGGGTCTCAAGATCCACCAGGGCAGGAAAAGTGCCTGGGAGAGCTTGGTGAGGGGCCTCGCATTGACCATTACCTTCTAAGAGGTAGGCGAAATCAGTTGAGTGAAGCCCAGTGGCAGGTTAACCACCACAGTCCACAGGGTATCAGCACCCCAGGCGAAGCTCAACCAAGTACTGTCCCACCAACGGACACGAGTCCAGAGCCCAACCAGCCACAGTCAGTGGTAGAGAGGAAGATGGAAGGAAAAAAGCAGAATGGAGCAGTCACAGGCTGTGGCTGAAGAGAAAAGATGCTGTCTGGGCTGCCACGTGACCATCTAGAGGCTAACCATATGACACACACCCAGGGCTGATCACCCTGCGGTGGGCCTGCCTTTACTGAGGGTGTCTTGTGATAAAAGGCCGAAACACCCAGTGATGTTGAGGTACACAACTGAAGATGTGTCTGATTGGTAGCAAAATCACCTAGTGGTCACCCCCAAGAATATCGGGTGTCAGTTGTGGTGAAGAAACTTAGGGATTGTAACATCCAGTCCTACTAATCAATATCAAAAATTTGTAATTCAAGGAAGATTGTGCTGATCACTTGTAGCTCAGTCAGGAGTTGTGCAGAAGAATGTTCTTCAGATGGACATAAATGGTGTCTTGGTTTCACTTCACATCACCAACGACAATGCACAGCAGTGTTGTAACAGCAGCCTGGATTGCACTGGTTGGATCTCTGGAGTGGCTATTTTACCCATTCAGAGTAGACTAGGGGACCAGAACCCACTTAGAGTAGGTTAGGGGACCAGAACACACTCGCTGTAGTTTAGGGAACCAGAGCACACTCCCTGTAGTTTAGGGGACCAGAACACACTCGGAGAAGGTTGGGGAGGCTGAACCCACCCAGAGAAGGCTGGGCTCCTAACTGAGCCTCAGCTGACTGTCCCACTTCATGTCGACGGACAGAGTGAGGGACTTTATCCCAGGAATGCCTGATGCTGTTGTAAGGTGGCCAAAGACAGCAGGGTTTCAGACTACTCAGTGCCAATAATCCTCACTGTGATAAAAGTTTAAAAGATATTTAAATAAAGTCATTTTACCACCAGTTGCTTTTGGCTGGAAGGAGATGGATCCATAATGAATACCTTCCTCTGTACCTGTGGAAATAAGTTGGAAACAAAGAATGTATTTGTATTTGAAAAAGGATGATTTAAGTCAATGCAGGGTCACGATACGAAACGCTGATCATCGCTTTCCCTCCATAGATGCTGCTCGACCCATAGAGTACCTCCAGCAGTTTGAAAAAACCCTCAATGATAAGTCACATCTCCTAACCTCCTTGTTTTGACTTCTTCCTGGGATGGTGGAAATTACAAAGAGAATTTGAGTTAATTTGACTTGTGGAGTTTAGAAGAATGACAATGGTTCTCATGGAAACATAGAAAATTCCAACAGGTAGACCAGTCTGGATGGAGGAAGATGTTCCCTGTTGGGGGAGACCATGACCAGGGGTAAAGGTTTAAGACAAGAGACAATAAGGATGAAGATGGGGAGAACAAAGAATCTGTTACATTCTCTACCACACATTTGTCTGGAGCCAATTCATTCAGTACATTTTAGGAGTTGTTGAATTTATTGACAGATACACAACAATGGCGAGGTACAGGTAGAATGAAAATGTTGCCTGCAGCAGCATCAGAGGCATTTTGACTAAGGCAACACAACACATAAATGAAGCATAAATTACAAAGACCACTGGTTAGTGGGAAAAAAAGACTGCAAAACACAAACTAGAGACCAGTCATATGTGGACTAAGATCAAGGAATATGGGGAGATATGATCAGCTGAGGTTCAGTTTAGTTTATTGTCATGTGTGCCGAGGTTCAGGGAAAAGCTTTTGTTGCATCAGCAGAAAGACAATATATGAATATAATCGATCCCTTTACAGTGGAACACAGTGGAATACAATTGATCCATACTGTGGAACAAGGTAAGGAATTGATATTTTTCTCATTAAAACATGAGCAATGTCTGATTTATTGAAAGGTTCCTTCAGATTTTTCAAGAAAGATTACTCTGTTCATCAGATTCATCAGAAATGTGGTCTAAATTCTGTCAAAACCAATACTGTCCACCATTTGACCACCAGATGGCCAGCCCTGCCGGCAGTCTGTTCGTTTTTTCATCTTTTTGTTATTTTAGTGTTTGTTAAAAGTTTGATTTATGTACTTCAGTTTGTTTTACAGTATGTGGGAGGAGGGGGGTGGGGGGGATCGTGGGAAACATTTTTTGGCAGGTTCTTACCTTCCCAGAGATGTGATCATTTTCGGATCACATTCTCCGGGCTCTGCCGCCTACCATCGATGGAGCTGGAAGCCGCCTCGGATTGTCGTGAGCCCCACCGCGGGGCGCGGACTTAACATCGGAGTGGATCCCTTGCCTGGGATCGCTCCCACCGCGGCCTGCGGACTTACCATCAAGGACTCGCAGTCTCAGGAGAGGCAGAGTCGGGAGCTCCAACACCGCAGAAGGTTCGACCAGCCCCTACACGAGGTTTGAACGCCCGGCGCGGGGGAGCTGAAACCCCCCGATGCGGGAGCTGAACGCCTCGACGCCGAGGGCCCGAACTCCGGCTACGGGAGTTAAGATCATCCCGTCAACGGAGGCTCGAGGCCCCCGACCGAGGAAGAACACAAATGAAGGAGTTGAACTTTATTTCGCCTTCCATCACAGTGAGGAATGTGTAGAAGTCACTGTGGTGGATGTTCATGTTAAAATGTGTTTTTGTGTCTGTTGCTTTTTAATTGTATGACTGACCTGGCCAGTGAAATTCCTCGTATGTTGCAAAACATACTTGGCGAATAAAATCTGATTCTGATTCTATCTAAGGTAGAAACAAAGAACTACAGATGCTGGTTAATACACAAAGGGACACAAAGTGCTGGAGTACTTCTGCAGGTCAGGCAGCATCTCTGGGGGACATGTGTAGGGGATGTTTCGGGTCGTGACCCTTCTTCAGACTCAAAAGAAGGGTCTCGATCCGAAACAGCACCTATCCACCATCAATGAATGATGCTCAAAACAATTCTGAAATTGTTGTTGTTATTTTCACTTTAGAATAAAATCTGAACTACTGGCAAAGTGAATTGGAGGCATTTAATGCTAGATGATATTTAGTGAAAGGGATGGTGACTTTTGAAAGGGCAAGTGTTGTCCATTCTTTAGAGAGCCACTAACCAAGCTGTTAATCAGGATCAACAATAAATTAGGAGTGTGAATATGTTGTTCATGGTGATGTCTCAACATTAATGGGTTGACCATGATAGTCCAGTGAAAATAAATTAGTCAATTGACCTGCAGTCGGATGGGGAAGATTGGGGCTGAATGGTGAATTGACACAAGAGAGACTGATGAATTGATCAATTAGTTTGTGAGCTTGAGGTTCCCTTCCTCACATTCTTGTTACAAAACTGTGAAATGTGAAATAGGTTACTTCATCAAATACAACACCTCTACAACTAGAGATTCATTGACTGAGTCATCTATTTACCTTCTTGCTTTGTCTTCCTACTCACAGACATATATTCAGCAACACGGCTCATCTCAGGTACTGGGGTCACATTAATTTCTGGAAAATAAGTATTATTTTCTGATTAAGACTTTAATCCAGCTTGATTTTAAAGAAGCACCAATCCAGTGTTTAAACTGTACCCCATTAATAATGAGATCCACCAGAATGACCAGGAACATGGCTTCAGATGTAAGTCAGAAACATTTAATGGTGGGATATGACCATGTGTATAAAATCAGAGTCCATGGAAACACAGTGTTCCCTAAATTATGACCATATTAGGATGGTACACAAGGCAAATTTTTCACTTTAAGTTTGAACCACCAAGTGCAGTGGAGATACCTTGGTCTCCTGGTTTCCTGGCCAATATTTATCCCTCAGTAAATAGGAACATATTGAGGGCAAATTGGAGACCATATTTTCTACATGACTACACTTGAACTTCTGGCATGTTTATTTGATAATGGTTTACACAGGGGATGGTGACACAATCACCACGTGGTCAGATCATTGCAGAACAGCACCTGAAATCATACAGCAGACTCCTCATGGCAACGCAGGTAGACAGGTAGACAATCCACATTGCATAAATAATGCTTTAATTGAACCCAAAAAGTCTGAAATCAATTTCTCAACAACATAAGCACAAACAGATACTTTTCTTATCCAAAATAGATTGTTCTTTTCTCCTTGTAACAAAGATAACATTGTCATTGATAATTTGGGGAATCTGTGCTGCATTAAGGATGTCTTCATGTACTTTACCTGTAGGCTTGCGCTTTCTTTGACACCACACCACTGCCAGTATAATGACGATGAGAACAGCCAGACTCCCGATAATTCCAACAATGATGTATATTAAATCGTGTTTCTCTCTCAAAATAATAAACACAGAGTTCACGTTTGTAAAATAAATGGACATCATTCAAAAGCTCCCCCAAAGACCAGGCATTAACCACACTGACTAATTTAGATCAGAAGTCTTGAGTTTAACTTGTGATCCAGATTCACTGAGACACAAGGTACTGCAGATGAGAGTTTACCAATAAAAGACTCAAAGTGTTGGAGAAACTCAGCAGGTTAGGCAGGTGACATTTCGGGTCGCAGCCCTTTAGTCTGAAGTAGGGTCAAGACGCAAAACCTCACCTATCCATGTTCTCCAGAGATTCCGCCTGACCCGTTGAGTTACTCCAGCACATTGTGTCTTTTTCCCCAGATTAATTGACCTTACTCAGAAAGATCAGGGAGACACAACTTGCCTCAGTAGCCATCAGTTAGAGACTGTAAACATTCACACAAGTTTCTATTTCTTGGTTACAATCAGCTGACATTTCGCAGGCAGGAGATGGGAGCTGATGGTTGGTTGATAAAGTAGCTGATTCAGCTGTGAAACTTCCCACTGTACAGTGGACAAATGTCTATCATAGTCTAAGCCTGGAACAATGGTTGAATGAGCACTGCTGACAACAGAGTGGATATTGCCCTCCAGCTTCAATCCTCTCTAACCAGGAGCACAAGAACTGTAAACGTTAGAAATACTCAGCCGTTTGAGCAGTATCCGTGGAAAGGGAAAGAAGTGAGTTCATGTTTTATGATGAATTTTTTTTTGTCAGATTCAAAGAAAGGATCTTTGACAATAGACAATAGGTGCAGGAGTAGGCCATTCAGCCCCTCGAGCCAGCACTGCAATTTAATGTGATCATGGCTGGACTTGTTCCTCTTTCACAGTTCCTATCTGTCCTGCTGATTATTATTATTATTTTTCATTCCGATTTTCAACTCCTAAAATTAATTTTGGTCTTCAAGTACTAAAACTGTACTGTGCATGTAACCATTGCCTACTGATGTCAATGAGGTTGAACACATTATTATTGCAATCCTAATGAACACATCTTCATGTGTTTTTAGTGTAAAATTGGAGATGGTTGATCCATGCATTAATTCCACACACCAACTAATCTATTCACTCACTGATTGATATCTCCTGCCCTTTAAGGACAGCTCAACACCCAAAAGCATCAGTCTGCAATGAGGCCAAAGGATGGAGAGGCTGGTGTGCACGACCCTTGGAAAAGAAAGTTCAACTTCAGTTCTGCTCCATAGCTAGACTGTGCTAGATGAGCGTATATGGGGAGGCTTCTGCTCAGCCGGGAGGACAGATTTCCAATCTGGGAGGTGGGGACACCACAGTGGGTGGGGGTGTGGGTGGGGGTGGCCTCTCCCTTGGTGCAGCGGCTGACGCAGCAGGGTTTTACTGGCACTGAGGCACAGGCAGAGGACAACCAAAGTCTTCCTTCCTCAGTGGACTCTCAGCCGACTGTAGTCTGAACCATGTTGTCCTCTCCCAGGGGGAGACTGCTGCTCGCCAGGAGTAAGGATTAATAACACCAACCTATAGCACACAGTGACCATCAGGGAGCAGGTTGCTGTGTTCAGTCAAATAATCACAGCAGATGGTGCATTGAAGCAGTTGAATCGGCAAGTCAAACTGTAAATATGTCACAAAGAGATGACACAATGAAGGCGGCACGGTGGCGCAGCGGTAGAGTTGCTGCCTTACAGTGAATGCAGCGCCGGAGACCCGGGCTCGATCCCGACTACGGGTGCTGTCTGTACGGAGTTTGTACTTTCTCCTCTGGACCTGCATGGGTTTTCTCCGAGATCCTCGGTTTCCTTCCACACTCCAAAGACGTACAGGTTTGTAGGTTAATTGGCTTGGTAAATGTAAAAATTGTCCCTAGTGCGTGTAGGATAGTGTTAATATTCGGGGATCGCTGGTTGGTGAGGACCCGGTGGGCCGAAGGGCCTGTTTCCGCGTTGTATCTCTAAACTAAACTAAACAGTAAACATGGTTGGTATAATTGAGGTTCTTTTTATGGCTGTTCTCGGTCCAGTTATTACCATGGCACACTGAAGAGAGATTTTGAAGACAAGAGTCAATAATGCTCTTTCATCACATCAATGGCATCATTGTTCATTTATGCATCATTTATTCAGTCTGAACAGAATGGATTGTGCAAGGATGCTCCCTTCAGTGGACAGGCTGAGCACAAAAAGTTATAGGTTTAAAATAAAGGGGAAAACATTTTAGAATGACTTGAGGAAAATATTTTTAGGCAGCAGGTAGTTGGAGTCTGAAGTGTACTGTCTGCATCAGTTGGGGAGCTGGGTTCTATCGTGGCTTTCCAGAGAGAATTGGAGAAATATATAGTGATGAAAAAGCTGCAATGTAATGGCAAAAGGAGAGGGGGTAGAATTAGCGAGTTGCTCTGGATGAGAGTTAGCATGGATATGATGGGTCAAATGGCCACCTTCTGTGCTACAACCATTCCACAATTCTATGATTGGATGATGTCTTTATCTGTGAGGAATTAAAGTGTTCCTGTTGGGACATTGATACTTTCCACCTTGTGCTTCACTGACTCTTCATTGATCTATGTGTGGTGGAGATTGTTTCTTTGTGCCTGGGTGTTTACAGGATCTTCCTCTGTTAGTGATCAGTGCTTTGCCTTCTGTCAGCATTGTACAAAATGACTTTCACCGAAGCCTGGGACCGCATGAAGGGCAGGGATTAATGGATGGGTGGGATTGGGAGGAAAGGGCGTGTTTAGTTTAGTTTAGAGATACAGCGCGGAAATAGGCCCTTCTGCTCACCGAGTCCACACCAACCAGCGATTCCCACAGACTAACACTACCCTACACACACCAGGGACAACATACAATTAAACCAAGCGCATTCACCTACAGACTTGTACATCTTTGGAATTTGGGAGAAAACCGGAAATCCTGGAGAAAACCCACGCAGGGCACGGGATGAAGGTACAAACTCCATACAGACAGCACATCTAGTCAGGATTGAACCCGGGTCCCTGGCGCTGTAAGGCAGCAACCATGGTCAGACAAGGTGAAGACATCAGTATTCCCTCCCCCACATCTTCTGTTCTCACATGGCAGCCTTTGGTGAAGTTACTGTGGATGCTTCAACCGCTGTAATGTTTTACGGCATCAGAACAGGGGAAAGAAACTTGTAGAACTATTTTCAAGATGATTGTCACTACTTTTGTGACCTTTAAGTGGCACAGTTTGGGTGTTATGGCAAAGATCTTGCACCAAGCTGCCCACCTTACTATACTGACCTCTGACAAAAAGGTTCACAGTGACACACTGGTTTCCATACTACTGGACCAGTTTTCATACCTCTGGAGACACTGATCAATAAGGACAGACATTAATGATGAAATTCCCGTTCACCTTCAATGAGATGGCCAACACAGGTCTTAGTCAGTAGTCTGCCAGCAGTAGTGATCCATGTGCTCCCATGTGCTTCAGAGACCTGGACTACTTACAATAGAGGTTTGAAGGAAATGTCTGTGATTGAGCTCTACTTGCAGTAAGACATGGAATACATAGATACATAGAAAATAGGTGCAGGAGTAGGCCATTCGGCCCTTCGAGCCTGCACCGCCATTCAATATGAACCTCCCTGCTCCTATACTCAAATCCTTTTGCCATGAAAGCTAACATACCATTCGTTTTCTTCACTGCCTGCTGCACCTGCACGCCTACTTTCAATGACTGGTGTCCCATGACACCCAGGTCTCGCTGCATCTCCACTTTTCCTAACCGGCCACCATTTAGATAATAGTCTGCTTTCCTGTTTTTGCCACCAAAGTGGATAACCTCACATTTATCCACATTATACTGCATCTGCCAAACATTTGCCCACTCACCCAGCCTATCCAAGTCACCTTGCAGTCTCCTAGCATCCTCCTCACAGCTAACACTGCCCCCAGCTTAGTGTCATCCGGAAAACTTGGAGATGTTGCCTTCAATTCCCTCATACAGATCATTAATATAAATTGTAAATAGCTGGGGTCCCAGCACTGAGCCTTGCGGTACCCCACTAGTCACTGCCTGCCATTGTGAAAAGGACCCGATTACTCCTACCCTTTGCTTCCTGTTTGCCAGCCAGTCCTCTATCCACATCAATACTGAACCCCCAATACCGTGTGTTTTAAATTTGTATACTAATCTCTTATGTGGGACCTTGTCGAAAGCCTTCTGAAAGTCCAGATACAACACATCCACTGGTTCTCCCCTATCCACTCTTCTAGTTACATCCTCGAAAAATTCTATAAGATTCGTCAGACATGATTTACCTTTCGTATATCCATGCTGACTTTGTCCAATGATTTCACCACTTTCCAAATGTGCTGCTATCCCATCTTTAATAACTGACTCTAGCAGTTTCCCCACTACCGATGTTAGACTAACTGGTCTGTAATTCCCCGTTTTCTCTCTCCCTCCCTTCTTAAAAAGTGGGGTTAAGTTTGCTAAAAGTTATCCAAAAAGAATAGCAACGTGACAAGAACTCTATGTCGAGATAACGAAGAGCAGAAGCTAAGAAACTTACTGTTCACCTGCAGATTATATGGAATGTAAACCTTGGCTATGCTTTGATGAAACAAACCACATATCCATTTCCTTCTTAGTCCATCAGCTATTGCAAGAATCAGCTGCAAAGAATTGTCCTCCTGCTTTGTTTGCATGAGATTTTTCTCCTCTACAACTTTGCCTTCATCATTGATCCAAACCAGTCTCATTGACTCAGTGACATGGGACACAGAGCAGGTCAGGGTAAAGTTTCTTCCCTCAGTCACTGGGCCAGATGGTTCAGTTGTGACTGTGGAAAGAAGAAAATTGTAAAACAATGAATTTTGTCCGGATTGTGTTGTGTTTTTCTCAGTACTTTGACAGCAGTATCTGGCGTTTTAAGTGTGTAAAATTATATTACACAACAAGAGTTAGAGGCATAGTCATACAGCATGAAACAATTCGGTCCATTCAGCCCAACTCATCCATGATGATCTAAAATATGTTCCCACATTTGGCCCATATCCCTCTGCACATTTCCCATCCATGTACCTCTCCAAGTGTCTTTTCCATAATCATTCACAACAGTTTTAAACTAATTATACAAAGAGCAACCAATGCTCACATCATTGTCTCTGGCCACAGTTTTGGCCACAACACTCATCTAGGTATATATTAATCGATAAATTCCACAAAATACACTCAGTTTTAAGCCTCCAGTGAGCCTTCAAAAATTAGGATGGGTCGTTTGGGGTCAAAGAAACTTGGGGAATGTGTTAAGAGATGTTGAATGATTTTAAAAATATTTTCGATGGAAGCTCATTTGCACCTATGTGAATCACATTTCATCATATTCCCTCTCATGTATAAAACAATGTGTTTTCAGCAAAATAAAGAAAAATAACATTTGATGTGCTTCCTAATAATGTTGGTTTAGGGCAGATTTTGGGTTCAGCAAAATACAAATAAGTCGAAGAGGAAGCTCTGGAGGTAAAATAATTCTTCAAACTTGGGAATTTCTGCTGACATTGCAGTCTGTACTCAGATTAGAAACTCTACACCAGTAACTTAATTCTTGAAAGTAGTAACATCCAGTCTCCTACCTGTAACTGTGATTAGGTCAATGGTCACATATATATTTGATCCCGTGGAACATGTGTAAACTCCAGCATCTGCAAACTGCACGGGGACAATCCTCACACGGAAATTCTTGCCATTCACATTTCCCTCTGTGGTTTCCAGTCGATTCCCAAAGTAGCTCCTGTCGACATGTATCGGCTCAGACCTGTGAGAAGAAGCTATTTCCTTCTCTTGATTCTGGAAACGTGGTGATCTCCAAGTCCATTTGGTTTCACGGAGCTCAGGAGAAGTTTCACAAATCAGGTCGAGTTCACTGTGATCTGTGACTGAGCGATAAACTGTGTACGTCTTGTTATGTAAATCTGCAAGAGAGGGACAGGGAACAAAGAATTAGATTTTCACACATGCCGCGATAAAATGTTGCGAGTTTCCACAGGGACAAACCCCCGGCTCTGGGATGTCAGCTGGGACCCCTGGTTCTGGACTCGCCCAACATGGGGAACATTTTCCTGCATCTAGCCTGCCCAATCCCTTAATAATTTTATACGTTTCTATAAGATCACCTCTCATCCTTCTAAATTTCAGTGAATATAAACCCAGTCGATCCATTCTTTCATCATATGTCAGTCCGCCATTCCAGGAATTAACCTGGTGAACCTATGCTGCCCTCCCTCGATAGCAAGAATTTCCTTTCTCAAACTAGGAGACCAAAACTGCACACAATACTCCAGGTGTGGTCTCACCAGGGCCCCGTACAACTGCAGCATGATCTCTTTCCTCCTATACTCAAATCATCTCGCTATGAAGGCCAACATGCCATTTGCTTTCTCCATTGCCTGCTGTACCTACATGCTTACTTCAGCACGATGTCCAAGTCGCCCTAATCATAAAGCTGGTGTCCTGTTGACATCGCAACAACCTGAAGCTCAGTGCTCTTAAGACAGTGGAATTGATTGTAGACTCAATCCTCCCCTCCTGATTGTAGAGCTCCCCCACCCCTCAACCCACTCTTCTTCAACAACACCACAGTCACAACTGTGGAGTCATTTAATTTCTTCGTAATCATCATCGCCAGCGACCTTAAATGGGAGGCCACCATCAACTCCACAGTCAAATAGTCCCAACAGAGGATGTACTTCCTGCGGCAGCTGAGGAAACACAACCTGTCACAGGCAATGATGGTCCAATTCTACACGGCCATCATAGAGTCTGTCCTCACCTTCTCCATCATGGTCTGGTTTGGCTCAGCCACCAAGCACGATACCTGGAGGCTGCAGCGAATCGTCCGACCAGCTGAGAAGGTCTTTGGCTGCAACCTTCCCTCCATTGATGAACTGTACACTGCAAGGGCCAGGAAGCGAGCTGGCAAGATAATCTCTGGCCCCTCTCACCCTGGCCACAAACTCTTTGAATCACTTCGCTCTGGCAGGTGAGTCCGGACTGTCAATGCTGCCACAGCCAGACATAAAAACAACTTCTTCCCACGAGCCGTAGCTCTACTCAACAGCCAAAAGTCGGTAGCCACTTTTTACTCCGGTACTTTATTTTCACATGTTTAAATTATAATGTTTTATATTTAATTCTCTGTTGTATATAGTGTTTTTACCATATGCGAGCAAACCACTGTCAAATTCCTTGTGTATGATTACGTGGACAATAAATGTTATTCTGATTCTGATATTTCCTCTGCATTTATACTTGAATTAGTTCATATTTTCCTGTTCTGTTATACACTGAAAACTAGATGTTATTTCCATCACTGGATATTATTCTCTTTGATTCATGCAGGTGAACTGAAATGAATCTCTTGGTTCTCCTGTGTTGCTCCATCAATCTTAGTGCCACCATTTTATATTTACACCATGTCCCAGGGTAAAGTCAATGTCCACATCCTGCAGTGTGGAAGCCCACGGGTGGAGTCAGTGCTCACTATACAACATGTGGAACAGTTTGATATCAAGAACTATTTAATACCTGCTGCAAGGCAGCTTTGGACTCACCTTGATCCACTTCAACATTGGTGTCTCCAGTGAGAACAATGGAGGTATTTTCCTGCACTTCCCATGTGTACAGATTGGGATTTCCTGCTCCAACGTGTTGGATCATCAGATAGACGGCGTTATTCAGACGGATCTGATCCGTGTTGTTGCTCCTGTTCTGCTGAGATGAGCCTCTTGGTTTCCAGTGAAGACTGATGGAATCTGGGAGTCTGGAGATGGTACAGCTGAGGGTGATGTCACTGCCCATCACTGGCCTCGGTGAGTCGGCCTCAACTGTGGAAACAGACACATGTGGTTCAGTTCACCAACAGCTTTCTGAACTACTGTGGGCAGAATTGTCTTTTTCCTGCAGACAGACAGTCGGCTGAATGTTGAGCTGCCGTGCTCAGTGATGTCATCAACACTTCCTGGTAGTGACCACCTGTCCCCCTCGCCCCCCTCGTCTCCCACATCAACACTTCCTGGTAGTGATCACCTGTCCCCCTCGCCCTCTCGTCTCCCACATCAACACTTCCTGGTAGTGACCACCTGTCCCCCTCGCCCCCTCGTCTCCCACATCAACACTTCCAGGTAGGGATGTTTTTAGTATAGTAGAAACACAGAACTGCAGATGCTGGTTAATATATAAAAGGACATAAAGTGCAGGAGTAATTCAGCAGGTCTGGTAATATGAATATCACTGCCCCTTAATTTGTACACGTGACAATAAAAGACCTTTGAACTCTAGTGAACATAGATACGTGACGTTTCAGGTTGAGACCCTTCTTCAGACTGATTATATTTCTTGGATGTCTTTAACTGAGATTATATGGGAGTGAATAAAATCATGAGAGGCATATCTATAGTAAACGCACATGGTCTTTTTTCCAGGGTTGGGGAATCAAAAACTAGATAGTACATGTTTAAGGTGAGAGGGGCAGATTTGATATACCCCTTAATATTAGGGGCAGTTTTGACAAAGAGTGTGGTACATGAACATACTTTATGGAAAGAACGAGCAGAGGAAGTGTTTGATGCAGGTAAAGTATTTAAAGGGCATTTAAACAGGTATATGGGAAAAAAGGTTAAAGGGATAAGTGCCAAACGACGGCAAATGGGATGTTTAGATGGGTAGTTGGTCAGTATGGATGAATTGGGCCAAAGGGCCTGATTCAGTGCTGTGTGATACTATGACTCTATTACCTTTAATCCCAAATAGTTCCCACTGTCTCAGGGTTTTCCCTGCGGGCTGTGTCTGATTCCAGGTGAACAGTCCCGCAAGTTCGAATGTGGGCATCCTGATCCTCAGATTAAGGGTACCCCAGTCCGCATGCATCCTCTGGGAGATGCCTGGTATTTGATTGTACTCATCACTCCATTGTACGGCCCACTGCTGAACTTCTCTGTGAAAAGTGGCCAATCGCTTTGTGGTTTGTTGCCCTGAGTGTGGCCTCCATTCCAAGTCAATGGGGCCATTTCCAGGACTGTCTGGTCCTTTCAATACAAAGTTGCCTTCCTGATGGAAAAAGTAAATAGAATTTCCACTTCCTGCAGGAAAAGAGAAGAATCTTTACTAAGTTGTACGTTATGTCATCATGTAGGAACAGCATGGAAACAGGCCCTCTGCAGCAATCTGTCCACGCTGACCAGTGTGTCTCCATGGAGACACAAGAAAATGCAGATTCTGGAATGTTGATCAAACGCAAAGTGCTGGAGAAACTCAATGGGTCAGGCAGCATCAGTGGAGGGAATGGATTGATGACGTTTCGTATCGGGACACTTTTTCAGACTGATGGAATAGAAGAGAAAAAGCTGGGGAAGGGAAATAGGCATGAGACAACGTAGGCATGGTGAGTGATAGGTGGATACTGCTGGGGAATGGTGATGAGTAGATGGATGGAGATAATGATAAAAACAAGGGGTGAAGTGCAAACCGAAGGATATCAGATCTGTAAAAGAGGGAGGTATATGGGTGGAAATGGAGCAAGAACATAAAAGGGAAATTGTGCAATTGGAAGGGGTGGGAGATGTGAAAAGAGGAAGGGAAGGGAATATAACTGGGTGGTGGGATAAATGCGTGCATAATGAAGGGAGGGGGAGAGAAGTGGTATTCGGGAAGTGTTATTTTAAATTTGAGAATTTATTGATCATAACATAGTTAGACCACTCACAAACCAGAAGAACATATTGCACTTTCAAATTTCAGGACATCAAAACTCAATCATGACTCTAAGTATGAAGAACAAACCCTTATCACTTACCACGGGGCTCCAGATAGTACGGGACAAAAAGCCGGGGCAGGTCTTGATGAAACAAACCACATGTCCATTTCCTTCTTACTCCCTCAGCTATTGCAATAATCAGCTGCAAAGAATTGTCCTCCTGCTTTGTTTGCATGAGATTTTTCTCCCCTACAACTTTGCCTTCATCATTGATCCAAACCAGTCTGATTGACTCAGTGACATGAGACACAGAGCAGGTCAGGTTAACGTTTCTTCCCTCAGTCACTGCGCCAGATGGTTCAGTTGTGACTGTGGAAAGAAGAAATTCGTAAAACAATGAATTTTGCCTGGATTGTGTTGTGTTTTTCGCAGTACGTTGACACCAGTATCTGGCGTTTTAAGTGTGTAAAATTATATTACACATCAAGAGTTAGAGGCATAGTCATACAGCATGAAACAATTCGGTCCATTCAGCCCAACTCATCCATGATGATCTAAAATATGTTCCCACATTTGGCCCATATCCCTCTGCACCTTTCCCATCCATGTACCTCTCGAAGTGTCTTTTCCATAATCATTCACAACAGTTTTGAACTAATTATACAAAGAGCAACCAATGCCCACATCATTGTCTCTGGCCACAGTTTTGGCCACAACACTCATCCAGGTAAATATTAATCGATAAATTCCACAAACTACACTCAGTTTTAAGACTCCAATGAGCCTTCAAAAATTAGGATCGGTCGTTTGGGGTCAAAGAAACTTGGTGGAATGTGTTAAGAGATGTTGAATGATTTTTAAATATTTTCGATGGAAGCTCATTTGCACCTATGTCAATCACATTTCATCATATTCCCTCTCATGTATAAAACAATGTGTTTCCAGCAAAATAAAGAAAAATAACATTTGATGTGCTTCCTAATAATGTTGGTTTAGGGCAGATTTTGGGTTCAGCAAAATACAAATAAGTTGAAGAGGAAGCTCTGGAGGTAAAATAATTCTTCAAACTTGGGAATTTTTGCTGACATTGCAGTCTGTACTCAGATTAGAATCTCTACATCAGTAACTTAATTCTTGAAAGTAGTAACATCCAATCTCCTACCTGTAACTGTGATTAGGTCAATGGTCACATATATATTTGATCCCGTGGAACATGTGTAAACTCCAGCATCTGCAAACTGCGCGGGGACAATCCTCACACGGAAATTCTTGCCATTCACATTTCCATCTGTGGTTTCCAGTCGATTCCCAAAGTAGCTCCTGTCGACATGTATCGGCTCAGACCTGTGAGAAGAAGCTATTTCCTTCTCTTGATTCTGGAAACGTGGTGATCTCCAAGTCCATTTGGTTTCACTGAGCTCAGGAGAAGCTTCACAAATCAGGTCGAGTTCACTGTGATCTGTGACTGAGCGATAAACTGTGTACACCTTGTTATGTAAACCTGCAAGAGAGGGGCAGGGAACAAAGAATTCGATTTTCACACATGCCGAGATACAAAGTTGTGAGTTTCCACAGGGACAAACCCCCGGCTCTGGGATGTCAGCTGGGACCCCTGGTTCTGGACTCGCCCAACATGGGGAACATTTTTCCTGCATCTAGCCTGCCCAATCCCTTAATAATTTTATACGTTTCTATAAGATCACCTCTCATCCTTCTAAATGTCAGTAAATATAAACCCAGTCGATCCTTTCTTTCATCATATGTCAGTCCGCCATTCCAGGAATTAACCTGGTGAACCTATGCTGCCCTCCCTCGATATCAAGAATGTCCTTTCTCAAACTAGGAGACCAAAACTGCACACAATACTCCAGGTGTGGTCTCACCAGGGCCCCGTACAACTGCAGTAGGATATCTTTGCTCCTATACTCAAATCATCCCGCTATGAAGGCCAACATGCCATTTGCTTTCTCCATTGCCTGCTGTACCTGCATGCTTACTTCAGCACGATGTCCAAGTCACCCTAATCATAAAGCTGGTGTCCTGTTGACATCGCAACAACCTGAAGCTCAGTGCTCTTAAGACTGTGGAATTGATTGTAGACTCAATCCTCCCCTCCTGATTGTAGAGCTCCCCCTCCCCTCCCCCCACTCATCTTCAACAACACCACAGTCACAACTGTGGAGTCATTTAATTTCTTCGGAATCATCATCGCCAGCGACCTTAAATGGGAGTCCACCATCAACTCCACAGTCAAATAGTTCCAACAGAGGATGTACTTCCTGCGGCAGCTGAGGAAACACAACCTGTCACAGGCAATGATGGTCCAATTCTACACGGCCATCATAGAGTCGGTCCTCACCTTCTCCATCATGGTCTGGTTTGGCTCAGCCACCAAGCACGATACCTGGAGGCTGCAGCGAATCGTCCGATCAGCTGAGAAGGTTTTTGGCTGCAACCTTCCCTCCATTGATGAACTATACACTGCAAGGGCCAGGAAGCGAGCTGGCAAGATCATCTCTGACCCCTCTCACCCTGGCCACAACCTGTTTGAATCACTTGCCTCTGGCAGGTGAGTCCGGACTGTCAAAGCTGCCACAGCCAGACATAAAAATAACTTCTTCCCACGAGCCGTATCTCTACTCAACAGCCAAAAGTCGGTAGCCTCTTTTTACTCCGGTACTTTATTTTCACATGTTTAAATTATAATATTTTATTTTTAATTCTCTGTTGTATATAGTGTTTTTACCATATGCGAGCAAACCACTGTCAAATTCCTTGTGTATGATTACCTGGACAATAAAATGTTATTCTGATTCTGATATTTCCTCTGCATTTATACTTGAATTAGTTCATATTTTCCTATTCTGTTATACACTGAAAACTAGATGTTATTTCCATCACTGGATATTATTCTCTTTGATTCATGCAGGTGAACTGAAATCAATCTCTTGGTTCTCCTGTGTTGCTCCATCAATCTTAGTGCCACCATTTTATATTTACACCATGTCCCAGGGTAAAGGCAATGTCCACATCCTGCCGTGTGGAAGCCCACGGGTGGAGTCAGTGCTCACTATACAACATGTGGAACAGTTTAATATCAAGAACTATTTAATACCTGCTGCAAGGCAGGTTTGGACTCACCTTGAACAACTTCAACATTGGTGTCTCCAGTGAGAACAATGGAGGTATTTTCCTGCACTTCCCATGTGTACAGATTGGGATTTCCTGCTCCAACGTGTTGGATCATCAGATAGACGGCGTTATTCAGACGGATCTGATCAGTGTTGTTGCTCCTGTTCTGCTGAGATGAGCCTCTTGGTTTCCAATGAAGACTGATGGTATCTGGGAGTCTGGAGATGGTACAGCTGAGGGTGATATCACTGCCCATCACTGGCCTCGGTGAGTCGGCCTCAACTGTGGAAACAGACACATGTGGTTCAGTTCACCAACAGCTTTCTGAACTACTGTGGGCAGAATTGTCTTTTTCCTGCAGACAGAGAGTCGGCTGAATGTTGAGCTGCCGTGCTCAGTGATGTCATCAACACTTCCTGGTAGTGACCACCTGTCCCCCTCGCCCCCCTCGTCTCCCACATCAACACTTCCTGGTAGTGATCATCTGTCCCCCTCGCCCTCTCGTCTCCCACATCAACACTTCCTGGTAGTGACCACCTGTCCCCCTCGCCCCCTCGTCTCCCACATCAACACTTCCAGGTAGGGATGTTTTTAGTATAGTAGAAACACAGAACTGCAGATGCTGGTTAATATATAAAAGGACATAAAGTGCAGGAGTAATTCAGCAGGTCTGGTAATATGAATATCACTGCCCCTTAATTTGTACACGTGACAATAAAAGAGCTTTGAACTCTAGTGAACATAGATACGTGACGTTTCAGGTTGAGACCCTTCTTCAGACTGATTATATTTCTTGGATGTCTTTAACTGAGATTATATGGGAGTGAATAAAATCATGAGTGGGATATCTATAGTAAACGCACATGGTCTTTTTTCCAGGGTTGGGGAATCAAAAACTAGATAGTACATGTTTAAGGTGAGAGGGGCAGATTTGATATACCCCTTAATATTAGGGGCAGTTTTGACAAAGAGTGTGGTACATGAACATACTTTATGGAAAGAACGAGCAGAGGAAGTGTTTGATGCAGGTACAGTATTTAAAGGGCATTTAAACAGGTATATGGGAAAAAAGGTTAAAGGGATAAGGGCCAAATGACGGCAAATGGGATGTTTAGATGGGTAGTTGCTCAGTATGGATGAATTGGGCCAAAGGGCCTGACTCAGTGCTGTGTGATACTATGATTCTATTACCTTTAATCCCAAATAGTTCCCACTGTCTCAGGGTTTTCTCAGCGGGCTGTGTCTGATTCCAGGTGAACAGTCCCGCAAGTTCGAATGTGGGCATCCTGATCCTCAGATTAAGGGTACCCCAGTCCGCAAGCATCCTCTGGGAGATGCCTGGTATTTGATTGTACTCATCACTCCATTGTACGGCCCACTGCTGAACTTCTCTGTGAAAAGTGGCCAATCGCTTTGTGGTTTGTTGCCCTGAGTGTGGCCTCCATTCCAAGTCAATGGGGCCATTTCCAGGACTGTTTGGTCCTTTCAATACAATGTTGCCTTCCTGATGGAAAAAGTAAATAGAATTTCCACTTCCTGTAGGAAAAGAGAAGAATCTTTACTAAGTTGTACGTTATAAGTCATCATGTAGGAACTGCATGGAAACAGGCCCTCTGCAGCAATCTGTCCACGCTGACCAGTGTGTCTCCATGGAGACACAAGAAAATGCAGATTCTGGAATGTTGATCAAACGCAAAGTGCTGGAGAAACTCAATGGGTCAGGCAGCATCTGTGGAGGGAATGGATTGATGACGTTTCGTATCGGGACCCTTTTTCAGACTGATGGAATAGAAGAGAAAAAGCTGGGGAAGGGAAGTAGGCATGAGACAAAGTAGGCATGGTGAGTGATAGGTGGATACTGCTGGGGAATGGTGATGAGTAGATGGATGGAGATAATGATAAAAGCAAGGGGTGAAATGGAAACCGAAGGTTATCAGATCTGTAAAAGAGGGAGGTATATGGGTGGAAATGGGGCAAGAACATAAAAGGGAAATTGTGGAATTGGAAGGGGTGGGAGATGTGGAAAGAGGAAGGGAAGGGAATATAACTGGGTGGTGGGATAAATGCGTGCATAATGAAGGGAGGGGGAGAGAAGTGGTATTCGGGAAGTGTTATTTTAAATTTGAGAATTCATTGATCATAACATAGTTAGACCACTCACAAACCAGAAGAACATATTGCACTTTCAAATTTCAGGACATCAAAACTCAATCATGACTCTAAGTAAGAAGAACAAACCCTTATCACTTACCACGGGGCTCCAGATAGTACGGGACAAAAAGCCGGGGCAGGTCTTGATGAAACAAACCACATGTCCATTTCCTTCTTACTCCCTCAGCTATTGCAATAATCAGCTGCAAAGAATTGTCCTCCTGCTTTGTTTGCATGAGATTTTTCTCCCCTACAACTTCGCCTTCATCATTGATCCAAACCAGTCTGATTGACTCAGTGACATGAGACACAGAGCAGGTCAGGGTAACGTTTCTTCCCTCAGTCACTGCGCCAGATGGTTCAGTTGTGACTGTGGAAAGAAGAAAATCGTAAAACAATGAATTTTGCCTGGATTGTGTTGTGTTTTTCGCAGTACGTTGACACCAGTATCTGGCGTTTTAAGTGTGTAAAATTATATTACACAACAAGAGTTAGAGGCATAGTCATACAGCATGAAACAATTCGGTCCATTCAGCCCAACTCATCCATGATGATCTAAAATATGTTCCCACATTTGGCCCATATCCCTCTGCACCTTTCCCATCCATGTACCTCTCGAAGTGTCTTTTCCATAATCATTCACAACAGTTTTGAACTAATTATACAAAGAGCAACCAATGCCCACATCATTGTCTCTGGCCACAGTTTTGGCCACAACACTCATCCAGGTAAATATTAATCGATAAATTCCACAAAATACACTCAGTTTTAAGCCTCCAGTGAGCCTTCAAAAATTAGGATCGGTCGTTTGGGGTCAAAGAAACTTGGGGAATGTGTTAAGAGATGTTGAATGATTTTTAAATATTTTCGATGGAAGCTCATTTGCACCTATGTGAATCACATTTCATCATATTCCCTCTCATATGTATAAAACAATGTGTTTTCAGCAAAATAAAGAAAAATAACATTTGATGTGCTTCCTAATAATGTTGGTTTAGGGCAGATTTTGGGTTCAGCAAAATACAAATAAGTTGAAGAGGAAGCTCTGGAGGTAAAATAATTCTTCAAACTTGGGAATTTCTGCTGACATTGCAGTTTGTACTCAGATTAGAAACTCTACACCAGTAACGTAATTCTTGAAAGTAGTAACATCCAGTCTCCTACCTGTAACTGTGATTAGGTCAATGGTCACATATATATTTGATCCCGTGGAACATGTGTAAACTCCAGCATCTGCAAACTGCACGGGGACAATCCTCACACGGAAATTCTTGCCATTCACATTTCCATCTGTGGTTTCCAGTCGATTCCCAAAGTAGCTCCTGTCGACAGGTATCGGCTCAGATCTGTGAGAAGAAGCAATTTCCTTCTCTTGATTATGGAAACGTGGTGATCTCCAAGTCCATTTGGTTTCACTGAGCTCAGGAGAAGCTTCACAAATCAGGTCGAGTTCACTGTGATCTGCGACTGAGCGATAAACTGTGTACGTCTTGTTATGTAAATCTGCAAGAGAGGGACAGGGAACAAAGAATTCGATTTTCACACATGCCGAGATACAATGTTGTGAGTTTCCACAGGGACAAACCCCCGGCTCTGAGATGTCAGCTGGGACCCCTGGTTCTGGACTCGCCCAACATGAGGAACATTTTTACTGCATCTAGCCTGCCCAATCCCTTAATAATTGTATACGTTTCTATAAGATCACCTCTCATCCTTCTAAATTTCAGTGAATATAAACCCAGTCGATCCATTCTTTCATCATATGTCAGTCCGCCATTCCAGGAATTAACCTGGTGAACCCATCAGGTTACCAGCTGCCCTCCCATGCTGCCCTCCCTCGATAGCAAGAATGTCCTTTCTCAAACTAGGAGACCAAAACTGCACACAATCCTCCAGGTGTGGTCTCACCAGGGCCCCGTAGAACTGCAGTAGGATCTCTTTGCTCCTATACTCAAATCATCCCGCTATGAAGGCCAACATGCCATTTGCTTTCTCCATTGCCTGCTGTACCTGCATGCTTACTTCAGCACGATGTCCAAGTCACCCTAATCATAAAGCTGGTGTCCTGTTGACATCGCAACATCCTGAAGCTCAGTGCTCTTAAGACAGTGGAATTGATTGTAGACTCAATCCCCCCCTCCTGATTGTAGAGCTCCCCCTCCCCTCCCCCCACTCATCTTCAACAACACCACAGTCACAACTGTGGAGTCACTTAATTTCTTCGGAATCATCATCGCCAGCGACCTTAAATGGGAGGCCACCATCAACTCCACAGTCAAATAGTCCCAACAGAGGATGTACTTCCTGCGGCAGCTGAGGAAACACAACCTGTCACAGGCAATGATGGTCCAATTCTACACGGCCATCATAGAGTCTGTCCTCACCTTCTCCATCATGATCTGGTTTGGCTCAGCCACCAAGCACGATACCTGGAGGCTGCAGCGGATCGTCCGATCAGCTGAGAAGGTTTTTGGCTGCAACCTTCCCTCCATTGATGAACTGTACACTGCAAGGGCCAGGAAGCGAGCTGGCAAGATCATCTCTGACCCTCTCACCCTGGCCACAAACTCTTTGAATCACTTCCCTCTGGCAGGTGAGTCCGGACTGTCAAAGCTGCCACAGCCAGACATAAAAACAACTTCTTCCCATGAGCCGTAGCTCTACTCAACAGCCAAAAGTCGGTAGCCTCTTTTTACTCCGGTACTTTATTTTCACATGTTTAAATTATAATGTTTTATTTTTAATTCTCTGTTGTATATAGTGTTTTAACTATATGCGAGCAAACCACTGTCAAATTCCTTGTGTATGATTACGTGGACAATAAAATGTTATTCTGATTCTGATATTTCCTCTGCAGTTATACTTGAATTAGTTCATATTTTCCTGTTCTGTTATGCACTGAAAACTAGATGTTATTTCCATCACTGGATATTATTCTCTTTGATTCATGCAGGTGAACTGAAATGAATCTCTTGGTTCTCCTGTGTTGCTCCATCAATCTTAGTGCCACCATTTTATATTTACACCATGTCCCAGGGTAAAGTCAATGTCCACATCCTGCAGTGTGGAAGCCCACGGGTGGAGTCAGTGCTCACTATACAACATGTGGAACAGTTTGATATCAATAACTATTTAATACCTGCTGCAAGGCAGCTTTGGACACACCTTGATCCACTTCAACATTGGTGTCTCCAGTGAGAACAATGGAGGTATTTTCCTGCACTTCCCATGTGTACAGATTGGGATTTCCTGCTCCGACGTGTTGGATCATCAGATATACGGCGTTATTCAGACGGATCTGATCAGTGTTGTTGCTCCTGTTCTGCTGAGATGAGCCTCTTGGTTTCCAGTGAAGACTGATGGTATCTGGGAGTCTGGAGATGATACAGCCGAGGGTGATATCACTGCCCATCACTGGCCTCGGTGAGGCGGCCTCAACTGTGGAAACAGACACATGTGGTTCAGTTCACCAACAGCTTTCTGAACTACTGTGGGCAGAATTGTCTTTTTCCTGCAGACAGACAGTCGGCTGAATGTTGAGCTGCCGTGCTCAGTGATGTCATCAACACTTCCTGGTAGTGACCATCTGTCCCCTTCGCCCCCCTCGTCTCCCACATCAACACTTCCTGGTAGTGATCACCTGTCCCCCTCGCCCCCTCGTCTCCCACATCAACACTTCCTGGTAGTGACCACCTGTCCCCCTCGCCCCCTCGTCTCCCACATCAACACTTCCAGGTAGGGATGTTTTTAGTATAGTAGAAACACAGAACTGCAGATGCTGGTTAATATATAAAAGGACATAAAGTGCAGGAGTAATTTAGCAGGTCTGGTAATATGAATATCACTGCCCCTTAATTTGTACACGTGACAATAAAAGACCTTTGAACTCTAGTGAAATAGGTACGTGACGTTTCAGGTTGAGACCCTTCTTCAGACTGATTATATTTCTTGGATGTCTTTAACTGAGATTATATGGGAGTGAATAAAATCATGAGAGGCATATCTATAGTAAACGCACATGGTCTTTTTTCCAGGGTTGGGGAATCAAAAACTAGAAAGTACATGTTTAAGGTGAGAGGGGCAGATTTGATATACCCCTTAATTTTAGGGGCAGTTTTGACAAAGAGTGTGGTACATGAACATACTTTATGGAAAGAACGAGCAGAGGAAGTGTTTGATGCAGGTACAGTATTTAAAGGGCATTTAAACAGGTATATGGGAAAAAAGGTTAAAGGGATAAGGGCCAAATGACGGCAAATGGGATGTTTAGATGGGTAGTTGGTCAGTATGGATGAATTGGGCCAAAGGGCCTGATTCAGTGCTGTGTGATACTATGACTCTATTACCTTTAATCCCAAATAGTTCCCACTGTCTCAGGGTTTTCTCAGCGGGCTGTGTCTGATTCCAGGTGAACAGTCCCGCAAGTTCGAATGTGGGCATCCTGATCCTCAGATTAAGGGTACCCCAGTCCGCATGCATCCTCTGGGAGATGCCTGGTATTTGATTGTACTCATCACTCCATTGTACGGCCCACTGCTGAACATCTCTGTGAAAAGTGGCCAATCGCTTTGTAGTTTGTTGCCCTGAGTGTGGCCTCCATTCCAAGTCAATGGGGTCATTTCCAGGACTCTCTGGTCCTTTCAATACAAAGTTGCCTTCCTGATGGAAAAAGTAAATAGAATTTCCACTTCCTGTAGGAAAAGAGAAGAATCTTTACTAACTTGTACGTTATAAGTCATCATGTAGGAACTGCATGGAAACAGGCCCTCTGCAGCAATCTGTCCACGCTGACCAGTGTGTCTCCATGGAGACACAAGAAAATGCAGATTCTGGAATGTTGATCAAACGCAAAGTGCTGGAGAAACTCAATGGGTCAGGCAGCATCTGTGGAGGGAATGGATTTATGACGTTTCGTATCGGGACCCTTTTTCAGACTGATGGAATAGAAGAGAAAAAGCTGGGGAAGGGAAGTAGGCATGAGACAAAGTAGGCATGGCGAGTGATAGGTGGATACTGCTGGGGAATGGTGATGAGAAGATGGATGGAGATAATGACAAAAGCAAGGGGTGAAATGGAAACCGAAGGTTATCAAATCTGTAAAAGAGGGAGGTATATGGGTGGAAATGGGGCAAGAACATACAAGGGAAATTGTGCAATTGGAAGGGGTGGGAGATGTGGAAAGAGGAAGGGAAGGGAATATAACTGGGTGGTGGGATAAATGCGTGCATAATGAAGGGAGGGGGAGAGAAGTGGTGTTCGGGAAGTGTTATTTGAAATTTGAGAATTCATTGATCATAACATAGTTAGACCACTCACAAACGAGAAGAACATATTGCACTTTCAAATTTCAGGACATCAAAACTCAATCATGACTCTAAGTATGAAGAACAAACCCTTATCACTTACCACGGGGCTCCAGATAGTACGGGACAAAAAGCCGGGGCAGGTCTTGATGAAACAAACCACATGTCCAGTTCCCTCTGCCTCTCTCAGCTTTCTGAATAACCAGACTCTGTGATTTCTCTTCCACAGTCAGTGTCTTTTCTCCAACACTTTTGCCATCGCCATTGATCCAAACCAGTCTCATTGACTCAATGACGTGAGACACAGAGCAGGTCAGGGTAACGGTGTCTCCCTCAGTCGCTGCATCAGACGGTTCAGCTGTGACTGTGGAAACAAGCATGTTGTTTACATTTTAAACAATAAGTTCATCAGTAAACTCAGTGGCAACATTCTGTCTCCTACCTTTCACTGTGATTAGATCAATGGAGGGAAATCGCTTTGTTTCCAGAAAACAGGCGTAAATTCCGTCATCTTGAAACAAAACGGAGACAATCCTCACACTGAAATCCTTGCCATCGAAGGGTTTCCCTGTGGTCACCAGTCGATTCCCAAAGTCGGTCCCTTTGACATTGGTGGACTGAGAACGTTCTGCAGATGCTATTTCTTTGTGTTGTTGAAGGTGATGAGATGCCCAGGTCCACTGAGCACGGGAATAGCTACGACCATAACTCCCAGAGCAAACCAGGTGAAGTTCACTGTGATCTGTGCTGGAGCGGTAAAGTGTGTATCTCTTCTTATATAAATCTGTATCAGAGAGACAGAGGATAACTCCTTTCAGTATTACAGTTACCGTGCCATACAGAGATTCTCAACCGTGTTCTTATAAACATTCGTGATGTGTTGTTCAGCTGATCAAGTTTCAAATGTAACATCTTTCATGAATGCCGCACTAAACTCATCAGATCTTTATAAAATACAATGTGCAGTAAATTGCAGTGAAGTTTGGATATTCCACTCTACATTTCAACATTAGGTTCGCCCCCACTCCCGGACTGTCCGGGAATCTCCCGGGATGGAATGAAACCGCCCGGAGACTCCCGAGAGCGGTCTGGGAGGTGAATGTCTCTGTCAGTCGGTCTGGAGGAGGTGGTGCAGGTTCAGGCTGCGGACAGAAGCAGCCCATAGGATGCCTGCGCGGGGACTGACCCGGACAGGTTGGCACTTCAAGTGGGTCGGGTCTTCCCGTCCCTTCATTCCCATTTTTCCCACCATCCCTCGCCCATTCACACCCATTGATTTCCTGTCCTTCCCTGTTCATGGGTCCTGCTCCCAGCTGAATGCTGATCCGAAGCCCGAGTCTGCAGCAGCTGGAATCACTTCAAGCAACACCAGACTTGGAGAGAAGGGTCAGTGAGGGGAGAGGGGATGGATTGTTGTTCAGTGCTGATGTGTGGGCCGGGACCCCAGGTGTGAGTGTGAGCAGCATGTGCTGCTGGTTGTCATGGTGACTACACTTTCTATCTGACACTTTGACGTGAGTCCTGTATCAGTATCTCCGTCTCAGATACTGGAGCATTGATGGCAAGATAAACTGACAAAATACTTGACTGAAGAATGGTTACAGAAAGACATCCCCCTCCTGTGCTGTGTGTCTGTCACACAGAGACAAGCAGGCAGCAGCTCCACAGAGAGACTTTCTGTAAACTTGTCCCTGATCATTGCAGCATTTTATACTGGAGAGCAGTTGGTCACTGCCACAGTTCTTCACAGGGCGCACACATAATATTACAAGAAGCACCGTGATACAAGTGTCTACTTGATATCCAATGGGAGATGTTTACACTAACCGTTGTCTACAGTAAAATCTCCATTACTTGTGTGAACAATGTTTCCGTATTCCTGCACATCACACACATACAGCTTCCCATCCTCCACTGTAACGTGTTGAACCATCAGATAGACCGTGTTATCCAGGCGGATCTGATCAGTATTGCTCCTGTTCTGCTGGGATGAGTCCATGGGTCTCCAGTGAAGACTGACTGTATCTGAGAGTCTGGAGATGGTGCAGCTGAGTGTGACGTCACTGCCCAGCAGAGGCCTCTGTGGACTTGCCTCAACTGTGAAAAACAGATCAATGAGATTCAGAGTGAGTAGTGGTTTGTACAAGTCCAATGACTGGGCTCAATCTCACCTCAACTGAAAACCTAGACCCGCCCCTCATTCTTCTAAACTCCAGTTAGTCCAAGCCCAGAGCCACAAACACTCATCATCCCCTGGGGCATTTTCATAAACGTTAGTTTTATGTTGCATTACTTCAGACTGCACTGCAATCTCTGCACCATTCTGCTGTTTTGCTTTTGTTGCATTTTTTTAATGTACCTTTTATTATAATTTACTTTATCTGAACAATGAATGTGTTTTACCCAAATGTATATGACAATGAACTAATATGAATCTAAATCTGAATTTGATATTGTTCAGACTACACAGACCTAGTGTTATTGTTCCTTACTTTGGCAGTGTTCACAAATTTTGTGTACATAACACTCTTGATACTCATGCTGCATCCTGAGATTATACAAATTCAAGTGTTTCAGAGGTTTGTACATTAGATGTAGCTCGGCGGGGACTGTGGCAGAAGGTCCATGGACTGTAGTTCTATTCCACAATGCCTTTGCTTTGTCTGCACTGATCTTCAGTGTGTCCCTCAGCACGTACTCCTGCGTACTCCTAGAATATTCTGTAATGGAGATTTCGCTGGGGAAAACATGAAGATCAACGTAGTTGCATCCAACCTAATTCACTGTATATCGGCAAACGTTAGAGCAATGAACAAATCCCAATCGCTTTACACCTGTGGAGAATTAACTACAGGAGGCAAAGGCCTTGTTCATCCTCTGCTAAAGCTCCCAAGCTGTTGGAATGAATCTGAGTGGCACCAGCTTTTAGAAGTAAACATGTTTATTAATATTGAATATTTCATTTTTAAAAATCATGAGTGTCTAATTCTAACAATTAGTATTGATTCCTGAAGAGTCTCCACCCCTGCAGGCACCGGATCCGGGAGCAGTTTTCCCAGTGCCAGTGTCAGGGCATATCAGCATATTCCTGCTCCAGTCCTGGTCTCCACGTGGAGAAGTGAAGGGGAGCGCTGGCAGATTCACCGCAAGAACTGTCAGCAAGTTGTGGAATTCCTCGTTGTGAAACGCATGGGTGGAAGTCCTGAAGCTCTACATATTCACACAGGTAAATGCCGGCTGTTCACCGTGACACTGCTGGTGCAACCTGCAACACTCTGACCAGTGAATGCAAACAACGTTTAGATGTAACTGGATTGATACGTTTGTCCATTTGTCGCTGTCATGTCTCCCCAGACCGCCCTCAATGTGGGAACTCTCCCACCAGTGTAAGTTCCACAGATGAAGGACTTCCTCTGGGATCTCAACCAAGTGAGGCATGGACCTGGTTCACTGGGTAACATTGAGCAGCAGTGTCACTCGACAATCTCACCCCAGGCCCACAGAATCAATGAAGAAAAATATTTCCCCCAATTGTTTCATTGGGAGATTCATCGGGTGGAAGAGGTATCACAATTCCCGCCATATTTCATCATTACACGTGACATTATTTACAGAGAAACATATTGTTGATCCGTGTCTCGCCCACTCACCTTTGATCCCATATATTTCATATCGTTTCAGGATCTGGTTCCTCGGACGTGTTTCGGTCAAACTGAGCAATCCTGACCATTTAAATGTGGGTTTTTTTATTGCCAGATTACCAGTGCGGTTATCCACATCCACCTGCTGGTTCTTGTCTACGTTTTCCCAGCCATTGCCCCACTGTTTGCTCCACGTGCCCCCGTCCTGGACGCGGAGAGTTACCACTGTCTGTTTTCCCGGCCCTGAGTGTGGTTCCCATTCCCAGACAACAGTGGCACTCCCAGGATTGTCCGGTCCTTTTAACACAATGTCGCCTCCATTATCCAAGAAATAAATCTGATTTCTGATTTCTGTTGGAAATAGGAAAAATGTAGGAATTAACATTTTTAAGCACATTTCCTCCACTCCATGTCTGTAGTTATTAATTTTGAATTTCATTTATTTCCAGAATGTTTTGATCTCCCACGGACACAGTTTGTGATTAGATGGCTGGCTGGAATAACCTGGCCTGATCCGGGGATACTTCATGACGTGAGTAGAGTGAGTGGGAGAAAGACGGAGGTGGAAGGGCGTTTGTGTCGGGTCTCCAGCCGGTGTTCCCTGTGACGGGGTTTCCTGATGTGGTTGGAGATCAGGCCGATCCTGTACACACCGCATCCCCGGCCCTTGTCGGACAGACCTGGAACAGAATAAACATGCTCCCGCCTCCCTTCCTGCTCCTCATTCCACAGTGATTTACAACATAGAACAGTTCAGCACAGGAACAAGCCCCTCGGCCCACAAGGTCTATGTCGAGCATAATGCCACGACCAACTCTTATGTGCCTACACATAATCCATATCTCTCCATTCCCTGCATGTCCATGTGCCTATCCAAAAGTATCTTAAATCCCATTCACACATCTCCCTCCATCACCACCAGCAGCATGTTCCAGCCACTCACCACTGTAAAATACTTGTCCTTCACATCTCCTTCAAACTTTGCCTCTCTCACCTAAAAGCCCCCCATGCCCTCTTGTATTTGATATTTACATCCTGTGGAAAAGATTCTGACTGTCTACATTGACGTTGCCGCTCATAATTTGGTAGAATTCTATCAAGCCTCACTTCAATGTCAAACATTCCAGAGAAAACAATCCAAGTTTATTCAACCTCTCCCTGTAGCTAATATCCAGTAACACAGGCATAATTCTTTTAAACCTTCTCAGCCCTGTCTCCAAAGCCTCTGCATTTTTTGTGGCATCCAGAACTGCATGTATTGCTTGAAATCCAGCCTAACCAAAGTCCTACAAAGCTGCATCACATCCTGACTTCCTGACTCTTATACCCAATGATCCAACCAAAGGCATGCCATCTGCCTTCTTTGCCACTCTATCTACCTGTATTACCATTTTCAGAGAGTTTGGGACTTGGATCCCAAGGTCCCTCTGTACATCAATGCTGTTAAGGACATTGCCGTTAATTGTATATCTTCCCCTTATATTCAACCTCCCAAAGTGCAACACCGCACAGATGCTTGGATTAAACTTGATCTGTCATTTGTCCACCCGTTTGACTACTGTCTTTAATCCCCTCATCTATTTTGTTCCAAATGGGAGTCAATTCTATCCCAAACAATCCTTTCCAATTGTTTCCTACCGTTGTCATGTGACTCACAGTTCTTTAATTCGCTGAATTTTCTCTCGAAACAAATAAACCATATTAACTCCCATTCCCATACTGATCTTTCTGTCCTTGGCCTCCTCCTTTGCCAGTGAGGCCACATGCAAACTGATTAAACCTCACTTCATATTTCTCTTGGGTATCTGACAATTTAATGGTATGAACATTGAATTCTTGACTTTCAGGCAACAAATCCCCAAACAACCCACCCCACCTTTTTACTGACATATTTTATTTAATTTCTTTTTTTCCATTTTCCCTTGCTGCTCTCATCGCTGACACCTCACCTACATCCCCTAACTCCAGTTTCAGTTTCCTTCATTTATCCTTGTTTACCTTCTCTTTGTCTAACATCTTGATTTTAATGTAAGTATAAGAAGCCTTGGAACTTTCTTTACTCCAAATCGCCACAGCCATTTTGTGGCCTATTTTCTCCCTTCTAATCGCCCGCTTGAGTTCTTTCCTCCTTGCTTTATGTTCCTCAATGGCCCTCTCTGCTATCATATTCTTGAACCTTGCATGTGTTTTCTTTCTATTTTTGACCAATTTTACACATTTATTTGGTCATCTCAGATTCCCTTACTTTGCCAGTCTTATCTTTCCTCCTCACTGGAATTTGCCTGTCTTGATTTTGGATCAACTGACCTTCAGACAATTCTCATTCTCAGACTTGGAGTAACTTAATAACAACTGCTCTGCGTGTACCTTACCAAGCTCCTGCCTAATAATGGTGTAATTTGCTTTACTCAAATTAATGTCTTGTCGCACAGAACAGACTTATCCCTATTCAAACCAATCTTAAAATGTATGTAGTTGTATTCACTGTCTCCAAAATACTCTTTCACTAAAACATCAGTCACCTGGCCAGACTCATTTCCCAACACAAGGTCCATTTTGGATTCCTTTCTCACGTTGCACTATTCACAACTGTTACAAAACACCCTATTGAATATACCATTAGTCACCCACCAAGACATCCATTTGTGTAATCTTTCAGTAATGTGTGTCCACATCTGTTCCTCTATTTCCTGCTCACTCTTGGGGGACCTCTCATACAATTCCGTTGAATTGCTTGCACCTTTCTTATTTTCACATGGCTCTACCCATATCACCTCAATGGACAAACCATCCAGAGTCTCCACTCTGAGTGCCAACAAGATAGTTTCCCTGATTAATAGAGCAATTCCCCCATCTTTTTCCCATAGAAACACGGAACATTGAGCTGCTAGTCATGTCCCTGTCACAACCATATTTCCACAATGACCACAACATCATAGTCCCCAACAGTGATCTGGGCTCTAAGTTCATCTACTTTGCCCACAATACTCCTTGCATTGGAATGAACATACCTCCACGCATCAGTTTCACTATATAACTTCACCACCCTCTGTCTGTCCTTCCTTTGAGACTTACTTATCTTCATCTCCACCTTCCCATCACCCCCTGCCCCTCCAGTTTAGCCCACTTGGTAACACTAGTGCACCTCCCTGCAAACATATTGGTCCCCTCCATTTCAGATACAAACTATCCCTCTTGTCGAGGTGACGTCTGCCCCAGAAGAGATGCCAATGGCCGAAAGATCTGCATCTGAATCTCTGCCCCCTGCACCAAGTCCTGAGCCATACATTCATCTGTCCTTTCTTCCTATTCCTACCTTCACTAACACATGGCACGGGGACGAATCTGGAGATGACGAGCTCAGCGAGCCTTGATAAAGATCTGTGTGTGTTCTCTGGCCACAGGTGAGTTCGTGGAAGGGTTGGAGAGTTGTTAATGCAGTGAGCCTCATGTCAGTGGTAGGGAAACTATCAGACCTCATCCCTTTTCCTGCCCATCCTATTTGTGCCAAAGTGCCCACCGCCTTCTGGCTGTTCACCTTCGTCCTTGAGAATGTCCCACACCTGCTGGGAGACATCCTGGACCCTGGCACCAGGGAGGCAACGCACCATCCTGGAGTCTGGATTGCTGCCACTGAATCACCAGTCTGACCCCCAAATATTCTGGGATTTGAATGGAATGGAATTGCTGGCTGGAGAAAGGGGTTGTGGTGGGACTGAAGACAACGGCTTTGGGATTCAAAGTGTTCAGTTGGGGGTGAATTCTGCTCATCCAGTCCTGGATGTCCCATGTGTAGTCTGGGAATGTGGAGACTATGGAGGGGTCGAGGGAGGTGCTAGCGAGGTCGAGCTGGTGTCCATAGTCAACGTGGAAGCAACGGTGAAACTTCAGCTGATGTCACCGAAGGGCAGCTTGAGGATGAGAAATAGGAGGGGTCCATGGTAGATTGTCGGAGGGTGCCCGAGGGAACTGTGCTGGAGCGTGAAGTGAAGACATTGCGGGTAGTTCTCGGGCTGCGACTGGATCGATAAATCAAGGGCAGTTCCACCCACCTGGACTGTGGTGGGGAGATGTTGGGGAGAATGGTGTGGACAACTATGTCACACA
The DNA here is from genome assembly GCA_038087875.1 of Malacoraja senta. Lineage (NCBI taxonomy): Eukaryota > Metazoa > Chordata > Chondrichthyes > Rajiformes > Rajidae > Malacoraja > Malacoraja senta. Next base: position 933,115 of record JAXLNO010001166.1, on the reverse strand, counting down.
GCTCACCGGGGGCCATTTCTGACTTTGAAAAGGACCATGTTGGTGCAGGGGAAGGGGAGGGAGGGAGCTAATGGGAGAGGCTCAGAAATGGAGCTCCAGCAAGCATGGGGTGGATTTGTGGGACGTGGAGAGGAAAGTGAGATTGACAATGGGGTGTGGGTTTACACGGACAATGATAAAGTAAAGCAAGGTGATTGTGACCGGTGAAGAGAAAGCACTTACTCTGTGTGGAAACAGGTCGAAGCAGGAAAGCAAAGACACCGAACATCAAACCAGCTGGCAAACTGCTGCAGAAAAACCTGGGCCTCATTTTGTGGATTCCCTGTGGGAAATAACATAGAATTTTAGACTGAGCCAGTTTGAGACACATATCTTCAGTGCATTTGGAGTCCACGTTGATAGCTCACGGAAAGTGGCAGCACAAGTAGTTAGGGTAGTGAAGAAGGCGTATGGTATGCTTGCCTTCAATGCTAAGGCCATTAAATGTAAGAGTGAGGAAGTGTCTCTTTTGTTTCTAAAGATAAAACTTCAATTGCAATACTTCCGTTCTGGTGCTGCTCACTGTGGGTCAAAGCTGGATTATAAGGACAGGAACATTGCCCCATCTCCCACACACTGTTACTGTGCTGAGGAATGAAGCAATGATATGTCAAAGTGTGGTCCATCAGGGAATGTTGCCACCTGACCCACTCCAGACTGCAGGAAAACATGTTGAGGGACGCACTGAAGCGTGGTGCAACCAACATACAAACTCATATCACATTCAGGACCTGAAGCAAAATTCACAGCAATGGTTAAGGCTGCATTAAGAGCTTTTATGCAATTCAACCACAATGATTTGTCTATTTTGAGCTCTGGGCTGTTTTACTTCCTGTATTTTTTCTCAACTAAGGGGAGTGGGAGGCAACCGTGGCTGACAAGAAAAGTTAGGGATAGAATAAAACTAAAAGAAAAGATGTACAACACAGCAAAGAGTAGCCGGAAGCCAGAGGATTGGGAAACTTTTATAGGACAACAGAAGGAAACAAAACGGGCAATACGGGCTGAAAAGATGAAGTACGAAGGGAATCTGGCCAGGAATATAAAGAAGGACAGTAAAAGCTTCTTTAGATATGTTAAGGGAAAAAGAATAGGAAAGTCAAATGTGGGGCCCTTGAAGGCAGACATGGGTGAAATTATTGTGGGCAACAAGGAAATGGCAGAAGAGGTAAATAGGTACTTCGGATCTGTCTTCACTAAGGAAGACACAAAAAATCTCCCAGATGTACTGGAGGACAGAGGATCTAACGGGGTAGAGGAATTGAAAGACATTTTTATGAGGCGAGAAATAGTATTGGGTAGGTTAATGGGACTGAAGGATGTTAAATCCCCTGGGCCTGATGGTCTGCATCCCAGGGTCCTTATGGAGGTGGGTCTAGAAATAGTGGACGCATTGGTGATCATTTTCCAATGTTCAATAGATTCAGGATCAGTTCCTGTGGATTGGAGGATACCTAATGACATCCCACTTTTCAAGAAAGGAGCGAGAGAGAAAATGGAATTATAGACCTGTTAGCCTGATATCGGCGGTGGGGAAGATGCTGGAGCCAATTATAAAAGATGAAATAGCCCCACATTTGGATAGCAGTAACAGGATCGGTCCGAGTTAGCATGGATTTACGAAGGGGAAACCATGCTTGACCAATCTTCTGGAATTTTTTGAAGATGTAACTAGGAAAATGGACAAGGGAGAGCCAGTGGATGTAGTGTACCTGGACTTTCAGAAAGCATTTGATAAGGTCCCACATAGGAGATTAGTGGGCAAAATTAGGGCACATGGTATTGGGGGTAGAGTGCTGACATGGATAGAGAGTGGCAGACAGGAAACAAAGAGTAGAGATTAATGGGTCCCTTTCAGAATGGCAGACAGTGACTACTGGGGTACGGCAAGGCTCGGTCTGGTACCGCAGCTATTTACAATATACGTCAATGATTTGGATGAAGAGATTCAAAGTACCATTAGCAAATTTGCAGATGACACAAAGCTGGGTGGCAGTGTGAACTGTGAGGAGGATGCAATGAGAATGCAGGGTGATTTGGACAGGTTGGGGGAGTGGGCAGATGCATGGCAAATGAAGTTTAATGCGGATAAATGTGAGGTTATCCACTTTGATAGCAAAAACAGGAAGGCAGATCTAAATTGTGTCAAGTTGGGAAAAGGGGAAGTACAACGGGATCTGGGGGTCCTTGTTCATCAGTCTATGAAAGTAAGCATGCAGGTACAGCAGGCAGTGAAGAAAGCGAATGGCATGTTGGCCTTTATAACAAGAAGAATCGAATATAGGAGCAAAGAGGTCCTTCTGCATTTGTACAGAGCCCTAGTGAGACCACACCTGGAGTATTGTGTGCAGTTTTGGTGCCTAATTTGAAGAAGGACATTCTTGCTATTGAGGGAGTGCAGCGTAGGTTTACAAGGTTAATTCCCGGGATGACGGGACTGTCATATGCTGAGAGAATGGAGCAGCTGGGCTTGTACACTCTGTAGTTTAGAAGGACGAGAGGGTATTTCATTGAAACATATAAGTTTGTTAAGGGTTTGGACACGCTAGAGGCAGGAAACATGTTCCCGATGTTGGGGGCCCAGAACCAGGAGCCACAGTTTAAGAATAAGAAGTAAGCCATTAAGAAGGGAGATGAGGAAACACTTTTTCTCACAGAGAGTGGTAAGTCTGTGGAATTCTCTGCCTCAGAGGGCGGTAGAGGCAGGTTCTCTGGATGCTTTCAAGAGAGAGCTAGGTAGTGTCTCTGGAATTCTCTGCCACAGAATGTAGTTGAGGCCAGTTCATTGGCTATCTTTAAGAGGGAGTTAAATGTGGCTAAAGGGATCAGGGGGGATGGAGAGAAAGCAGGTACAGGATATTGAGTTGGATGATCAGCCATGATCATATTGAATGGCGGTGCAGGCTCGAAGGGTCGAATGGCCTACTCCTGCACCTATTTTCTATGTTTCTATGTTTCTATAGGGCTCTTAAAAATAGCGGAGTCAGGGGATATGGAGAGAAGGCAGGAACGGGCTACTAATTGGGGATGATCAGCCATGATCACATTGAATGGCGGTGCTGGCTCGAAGGCCGAATGGCCTACTCCTGCACCTATTGTCTATTGTCTATTGACTGAGATCACCTGGAAATCTCTTTGCATCCTCTTTGCTTCTCCTAATTACTCTCAGTTTCATGTCATCAAACTTAGAAATATTCAATTTACTTCCTTGTCAAAATCATTAATGTACATTGAAAATAACAGGCTCAAGCAATGGTTTCAATGATTGCTCATTAGTCACGATGTGCCACCCAAAAGAAGTCTCGGTTCCTAGCCTGCTAAAGTATTTTCAATCCATCCCAGTTGAACATTGCAAAATCCACATATTTTAATATTCCGTGTTGATATTTTATGCATGGCTTTATCAAAGACCTACTGAAAATTCAACACATCCACTTCTTCTCCCTGAAGCAAAACCCCCCAAAACAAATTCCTGGAGGAACTCAGCAGCTCAGGCAGCATCTGTGGAGGAAAATGATTCATACAACAATTTCTTTAAAAAAAAAATCAAAACATTATTTTGGAAACAGAAACAACAAACAAGGTTATATATTGAAATCTTTTCATACAGCAGGTAGGAAACAGGAAATTTGAAATGTGTGGAAAGAATAAAGTGCATTTGAATAGTCAAGAGAAACACCGCTATCTTAGATTTTAATCAGTCGGATGTAGCAAAAATAGAGGGACTCAAATAGAGAAAGCTATTAGACAGTGTGTGAGGCAGGAGGCAGAGAAGGAAAGCACTCAGACCCAACATGTAGGGGGAAAGAAGAAAACAGTAATAAACAGAGAATAAGATGTGGTGGGGTTCTTAAATGGGTGAGCAGAGAAACAGAGGGGTACAAAATGGGGGCTGAAGCAATAGGTAGCAAGGTGAAAAGTAAAAGTGGCAGGCAGACAAATCCAGGGCAAAAATCAAAAAGGGCCACTTTTCAACATAATTGTAAAAGGGGTAAGAGCGTTGTAAAAACAAACCTGAAGGCTTTGTGTCTCAATGCAAGGAGCATTCGTAATAAGGTGGATGAGTTGAACGTGCAGATAGCTGTTAATGATTATGATATAGTTGGGATCACGGAGACATGACTCCAGGGTGACCAAGGCTGGGAGCTGAACATCGAGGGATATTCAATATTCAGGAGGGAGAGAGAGAAAGGAAAAGGAGATGGGGCAGCGTTGCTGGTTAGAGAGGAGATTAACGCAGTGGAAAGGAAGGACATTAGCTTGGAGGATGTGGAATCGGTATGGGTAGAGCTGCGAAACACTAAGGGGCAGAAAACGCTGGTGGGTGTTGTGTACAGGCCACCTAACAGTAGAAGTGAAGTTAGGGATGGCATCAAACAGGAAATTAGAAATGCGTGCAACAAAGGCAAAACAGTTATAATGGGTGACTTCAATCTACATTTAGATTGGGTGAATCAAATTGGCAGGGGTGCTGAGGTAGAGGATTTCATGGAATGTATGCGGGATAGTTATCTAAACCAACAGGTAGAGGATCCAACGAGAGAGCAGGATATTCTAGACTGGGTATTGAGTAATGAGGAAGGGTTAGTTAGCAGTCTTGTTGTGCGTGCCCCCTTGGGCAAGAGTGACCACAATATGGTTGAGTTCCTCATTAGGATGGAGAGTGACATTGTTAATTCAGAAACAATGGTTCTGAACTTAAAGAAAGGTAACTTTGAGGATATGAGACGTGAATTGGCCAAGATTGACTGGCAATTAGTTCTGAAAGGGTTGACGGTGGATATGCAATGGAAGGCATTTAAAGACTGCATGGATGAACTACAACAATTGTTCAGCCCAGTTTGGCAAAAGAATAAATCAGCGAAGGTAGTGCATCCATGGATAACAAGGGAAATCAGGGATAGTATCAAAGCAAAAGATGATGCGTACAAATTAGCCAGAAAAAGCAGCATACCAGAGGACTGGGAGAAATTCAGAGGCAAGCAGAGGAGGACAAAGGGCTAAATTAGGAAAGGGAAAATAGATTCTGAAAGAAAACTGGCAGGGAACATAAAAACTGACTGCAAAAGTTTTTATAGATATGTGAAGAGAAAGAGATTAGTTAAAACAAATGTAGGTCCCTTGCAGTCAGAAACAGGTGAATTGATCATGGGGAACAAGGATATGGCGGAACAATTGAATTTGTTTCCGTCTTCACTACTTTGTTTCCGTCTTCACTAAGAAAGACATAAATAATCTGCCGGAAATAGCAGGGGCCCGCGGGTCAAAGGAGATGGAAGAATTGAGTGAAATCAAGGTTAGTCGGGAACTGGTGTTGGGTAAATTGAATGGATTAAAGGCCGATAAATCACCAGGGCCAGATATGCTGCATCCCAGAGTACTTAAGGAAGTAGCTCCAAAAATAGTGGATGCATTAGTGATAATTTTTCGAAACTCTTTAGATTCTGGAGTAGTTCCTGAGGATTGGAGGGTAGCAAACGTAACCCCACTTTTTAAGAAGGGAGGGAGAGTGAAAAAGGGGAATTACAGACCAGTTAGTGTAACATCCGTAGTGGGGAAACTGCTAGAGTCAGTTATTAAAGATGGGTTGGCAGCACATTTGGAAAGTGGTGAAATCATTGGACAAAGTCAGCATGGATTTACGAAAGGTAAATCATGTCTGATGAATCTTATAGAATTTTTCGAGGATGCAACTAGTGGAGTGGATAAGGGAGAACCAGTGGGTGTGTTGTATCTGGACTTTCAGAAGGCTTTCGACAAGGTCCCACAAAAGAGATTAGTATACAAACTTAAAGCACACGGTATTGGGGGTTCAGTGTTGATGTGGATAGAGAACTGGCTGGCAAACAGGAAGCAAAGAGTAGGAGTAAACTGGTCCTTTTCATAATGGCAGGCAGTGACTAGTGGGGTACCGCAAGGCTCAGTGCTGGGAACCCAGCTATTTACAATTTATATAAATGAACTGGATGAGGGAATTGAAGGCAACATCTCCAAGTTTGCGGATGACACTAAGCTGGGGGGCAGTGTTAGCTGTGAGGAGGATGCTAGGAGACTGCAAGGTGACTTGGAATAAGCTGGGTGAGTGGGCAAATGTTTGGCAGATGTAGTATAATGTGGATAAATGTGAGGTTCTCCACTTTGGTGGCAAAAACATGAAAGCAGACTATTATCTAAATGGTGGACGATTTGGAAAAGGGGAGATGCAGCGAGACCTGGGTGTCATGGTACACCAATCATTGAAAGTAGGCATGCAGGTGCAGCAGGCAGTGAAGAAAGCGAATGGTATGTTAGCTTTCATAGCAAAAGGATTTGAGTATAGGAGCAGCGAGGTTCTACTGCAGTTGTACAGGGTCTTGGTGAGACCACACCTGGAGTATTGCGTACAGTTTTGGTCTCCAAATCTGAGGAAGGACATTATTGCCATAGAGGGAGTGCAGAGAAGGTTCTCCAGACTGCTTCCTGGGATGTCAGGACTTTCATATGAAGAAAGACTGGATAGATTCGGCTTATACTCGCTAGAATTTAGGAGATTGAGAGGGGATCTTATAGAAACTTACAACATTCTTATGGGGTTGGACAGGCTAGATGCAGGAAGATTGTTCCCGATGTTGGGGAAGTCCAGGACACGGGGTCACAGCTTAAGGATAAGGGGGAAATCCTTTAAGACCGAGATGCGAAAAACATTTTTCACACAGAGAGTGGTGAATCTCTGGAACTCTGTGCCACAGAGGGTAGTTGAGGCTAGTTCATTGGCTATATTTAAGAGGGAGTTAGATGTGGCCCTTGTGGCTAAAGGGATCAGGGGGTATGGAGAGAAGGCAGGTACGGGATACTGAGTTGGATGATCAACCATGATCATATTGAATGGCGGTGCAGGCTCGAAGGGCCGAATGGCCTACTCCTGCACCTATTTTCTGTATCTATCTAAAAATACTGAAATTTGTTCACTTTTTAGTGAAGACACCATCATTGTAATAGGAGAACACATTTCACAATATCATTTGAAGAAGTACATCAATTTTGCAAACTACATTTCAATCATTTTATCCCGTTCATTTAATCCACTATTACCAATGAAGAATTATGTCTGATGCTTACTGACCTTCTGCAGAGGAACTTGTGTGGATTTCTGGAGAGGCAGCAACGTGGCTTTGAGCCCAGCATAGGACAAGCTGAGGTTCCCTCACACTGCACAGTAACTGACGCTGCCTCTTGTCAAACCAAATGACACTCCCCCTCCAGCTCAGGGTTCCGGCACCACTGGTGTTGATACAAATGGGTTCAGATATAGAATTATACAAAAAATAAAGATTCCATCTGGAATCGAACTTGCACCTTTGCGATTTTGAACATTTCGAATGGATCTCAAATGGGAGAGCTCCAGGTGCTTTGCTGCATCCTGCTGGGCCTCATGTTCCACGAGAGAGTACATGCAATCCAGGGAGGTCCTGCCATTTCAGGATGAAAAAACGTCCATAGAGGGTTGTGTTCATTAAACATGCTGGCAATTCCATTGCACCCATTAGGGTAAACTGAACCATTCCCGGAGAGAGGATTGGCCCTGGTGAAAGGAGAAAGAACATACTGTTTCATCACTTGCCTCTTCATGGGAATGAGCCCATAGATTTCACCATGGGAAGCGTTCACTGTCCTAATGAATGCCCACCATTATTGGTCAGCTGAGCAAAATCTCGAATGACATTAAAAGAAGCAAGAGTACAGAGTGTACACTGGATGTGGACCTCAGCATCCATCATTGGGAGTGGCTTGGTCACACGACCACTCACTGAGATGGCCAAACCCTGAAGGATGTGTCTGCCAGGCTCTTTCTACAGCAGGTAGAGAATGAGCCAACACAAGGGATTGACCTACTTGACCTCCTCCTCTCCTGTCCACCTGCAACAGGTGAATCTGTTGACCATGGCTTTGGCAGAAATCAGAAGACCATTGCACAGTTCTCATTGAGGACAATGTTTTGTCATTACACCAAAGTCATCCCATATTGCTCTGACTGGCACAACAGTTTTTAATATCATCTTCCCAAAGGAGCTGCAGAGGCAGCATTGACTATGTTCAAGGTAGAGGATGAATGACTATAAACTCAACAGAAGTCAGGAGACGTGGGGAAAGTGGGAAGGTGGTGTTGAGACCAATATTGGAACAGCTGTATGGGCCTCAAAAATTGTGCTCCCTCAGACTTTATTCCTTGGAGTGCAGGAGGCTTAGTTGAATTATTGAGGGGAATAGATAGACTGAATGAACAGAGTCTTTTACCCAGTGTGGGGGTATCAAGAACCAGAGGACACAGGTTTGAGGTGAGATGATAAGGTTTAATATGAACACGAAGGGCATCCTTTACATTCAAAGGATAAAGGATTCAAACAAGAGGAGTTGAGTATAGATGCAAAGAGGTCCTTCTGCAGTTGTACATAGCCCTAGTGAGATCACACCTGGAGTATTGTGTGCAGTTTTGGTCCCCTAATTTGAGGAAGGACATTCTTGCTATTGAGGGAGCCCAGCGTAGGTTTACAAAGTTAATTCCCGGGATCGCCGGACGGTCATATACTGAGAGAATGGAGCGGCTGGGCTTGTATACTCTGGAGTTTAGAAGGATGAGAGGAGATCTTATTGAAACATATAAGATTATTAAGGGTTTGGACACACTAGAGGCAGGAAACATGTTCCTGATGTTGGGAGAGTCCAGAACCAGAGACCACAGTTTAAGAATAAGGGGCAAGCCAATTAGAACGGAGATGAGGAAAAACTTTTTCACACAGAGGGTTGTGAATATGTAGAATTCTCTGCCTCAGAGGGTGGTGGTGTCCGGTTCACTGGATGCTTTCAAGAGAGAGCTAGATAGGACTCTTGAAGATAGTAGATTCAGGGGATATGGGGAGAAGGCAGGAACAGAGTACTGATTGTGGATGATCAGCCATGATCACATTGAATGGCGGCGCTGGCTTGAAGGGCCGAATGGCCTACTCCTGCACCTATTGTCTATAAAGGGTAGTAGGTATATGTGATGAGCTGCCAGAGGAGGTAGTTGAAGCAAGTACTAACATTTCAATTAAAAGACACTTGAACAGGTTCATGGAAAGGATAGGTTTAGAGGGATATGGGGCAAATGGAACTAAGTTTGATGAGGATACTAGGTCAGCATTGACGTGTTGCAGCTGTTTCTGTGCTGTACGACTGTGGTTCCATGACTCTGACTAAGTCCTGATAGCTGTGTGAGAGCATCTTCACCGAAAGTATTGCAGAACTTCAAGAAGGCAGCTCACCACCATCTTCTCCAAGGTAGTTACGGATGGATAATAAATATTGACTTTGATGCTGATATTAGTAAAAACTAATTGGAATAAATCTTCTCCTTTGCACCATACTGTAGATTATCAGCCATAATTTATCCCAAGCACTGACAAACACAGATAGTTGAGCTTCTCTGTCTTTTAGTTACTATCCTTATAATAAATGCGTCCTCAGCACACACATATATGTTCTGTTCTCGTGTATTTCAAATAAATTACACAAATAGAATTATATGGAATTACTTTTAAATGTAAAGGGTAAATAGAGAAGTTGTATCTGAAGATAACGTCTGCGTAAAAGAGGAAGGATATGTGTCATGTCATGTTTACACTTGTTCAGGATGTGGGCCTCACTGCTCAGGCTTCCATTTTTAGCCCATGAGGATGTGAACATCCTTACGTAGCCAGTGAATGATGCTCCCACAATGTTCATGATAGAAATGAAGGAACAGCAATGGATTTCCAAGTCATGACTGGAGAGGCATCCACAGCATGTGGTGATCCCATGGGCCTGTTGCCATTGTCTTTCTTGGTTGACGGGATCACAGATATGAGAGGTGTTATTGAAGTAGCCTTGGCAATGAACATTGAGACACCTTGCGGTGGTTGATTGAGACGGAGATCACTGTACACAAGTGGTGGAAACAAAGAAGTTTACAGTAGTAGATGGGGACATGCTATGTCCTGGATGATGTTGTGCTTCTTCAGTATCACTGGAGTAACATTCCTCAAGGCATTGCACCCTCCTGAATTGGGCGTTGCCGCTGATGGACAGGTTTTGTGGTGTCAGGAATTGCTTGCCCCATGATAACAAGAAATGAATCACCTTTCCTTTATCGATACTGCTTCTTAATGCTGCAACTCCCTACCTAGTATAACTGTGGGAGTACTTTCACTGGAAGGAATGGAAAGGTTTAAGTAAGCAATCTACCACTGTCTTGGGTACAATTAACAATGGGGGGAAACCACTAACCTTGACAGTGATGCTCAAATTGACTTGAATAACTGAATGAGTAAAGAAATGCTTCACAAGTAAAATCAGGTACACCTGGATTAATGATATTCAAATACTTACAAATACTTTATAATTTTGGAGGTTCCACAACACTTGTAAAGGGAGCAGTGTCAATAGAACCTCTTCTCAATCTGTCTTAAATCCCCACTACCCAGCTTCCTAACAATCTCAACCTTTTCTTCACTTTTGTCAAAAGGTGATTCATTTCTTGTTATCCTGGGGCAAGCGATTCCTGACACCACAAAACCTCTCCATCAGCGGCAAGGCCCAATTCAGGAGGGTGCAATGCCTTGATGAATGTTACTCCAGTGATACTGAAGAAGCACAACATCATCCAGGACATAGCATGTCCCCATCTACTACTGTAATCTTCTTTGTTTCCACGACTTGTGTACAGTGATCTCGGTCTCAATCAACCACCGCAAGGTGTCTCAATGTTCATTGCCAAGGCTACTTCAATAACACCTCTCATATCAGTGATCCCATCAACCAAGAAAGACAATGGCAATAGGCCCATGGGATCACCACATGCTGTGGGTGCCTCTCCAGTCATGACTTAGAAATCCATTGCTGTTCTTTCATTCCTATCATGAACATTGTGGGAGAATCATTCACTGGCTACGTAAGGATGTTCACATCCTCATGGGCTAAAAATGGAAGCCTGAGCAGTGAGGCCCACATCCTAAACAAGTGTAAACATGACCTAACACATATCCTTCCCCTTTTACGCTGACGTTATCTTCAGATACAACTTCTCTATTTAGCCTTTACATTTAAAAGTAATTCCTTATAATTCTATTTGTATAATTTTCTTTAAATACACGAGAACAGAACATATCTGTGTGTGCTGAGGATGCATTTATTATAAGGATATTAACTAAAATACAGAGAAGCTCAAGTATCTGTGTTTGTCAGTGATTGAGATAAATTGTGGCAGATAATCTACAGTATGGTGCAAAGGAGAATATTTATTCCAATTAGTTTTTACTAATATCAGCATCAAAGTCAATATTTATTATCCATCCCTAACTACCTTGGAGAAGATGGTGGTGAGCTGCCTTCTTGAAGTTCTGCAATACTTTTGGTGAAGATGCTCTCACACAGCTATCAGGACTTAGTCAGAGTCATGGAACCACAGAGTCGTACAGCACAGAAACAGCTGCAACACGTCAATACTGACATAGTTTCCTCATCAAACTTAGTTCCATTTGCCCCATATCCCTCTAAACCTTTCCTTTCCATGAACCTGTTCAAGTGTCTTTTAATTGAAATGTTAGTACTTGCTTCAACTACCTCCTCTGGCAGCTCATCACATATACCTACTACCCTTTATAGACAATAGGTGCAGGAGTAGGCCATTCGGCCCTTCAAGGCAGCACCGCCATTCAATGTGATCATGGCTGATCATCCACAATCAGTACCCTGTTGCTGCCTTCTCCCCATATCCCCTGAATCTACTATCTTCAAGAGTCCTACCTAGCTCTCTCTTGAAAGCATCCAGTGAACCAGACACCACCGCCCTCTGAGCCAGAGAATTCTACATATTCACAACCCTCTGTGTGAAAAAGTTTTTCCTCATCTCCGTCCTAAATGGCTTGCCCCTTATTCTTAAACTGTGGTCCCTGGTTCTGGACTCACCCAACTCCAGGAACATGTTTCCTGCCTCTAGTGTGTCCAAACCCTTAATAATCTTATATGTTTCAATAAGATGCCCTCTCATCCTTCTAAACTCCAGAGTATACAAGCCCAGCCGCTCCATTCTCTCAGTATATGACCGTCCCGCCATCCCGGGAATTAACTTTGTAAACCTACGCTGGGCTCCCTCAATAGCAAGAATGTTCTTCCTCAAATTAGGGGACCAAAGCTGCACTCTAGGTGTGATCTCACTAGGGCTCTGTACAACTGCAGAAGGACCTCTTTGCATCTATACTCAACTCCTCTTGTTTGAATCCTTTAACCTTTGAATGTAAAGGATGCCCTTCGTGTTCATATTAAACCTTATCATCTCACCTCAAACATGTGTCCTCTGGTTCTTGATACCCCCACACTGGGTAAAAGGCTCTGTTCATTCAGCCTACCTATTCCCCTCAATAATTCAACTAACTCAGCCTCCTGCACTCCAAGGAATAAAGTCTGAGGGAGCACAATTTTTCAGGCCCATACAGCTGATCCAATATTGGTATCAACACCATCTTCCCACTTTCCCCACGTCTCCTGACTTCTGTTGAGTTTATAGTCAATCATCCTCTACCTTGAACATATTCAATGCAGCCTCTGCAGCTCATTTGGGAAGATGACATCAAAAACTGTTGTTCCAGTCAGAGCAATATGGGTTTATTTTGGTGTAATGACAAAACATTGTCCTCAATGAGAACTGTGCAATGGTCTTCTGAATTCTGCCAAAGCCATGGTCAACAGATTCACCTGTTGCAGGTGGACAGGAGGGGAGGAGGTCAAGTAGATCAATCCCTTGTGTTGGCTCATTCTCTATCTGCTGTAGAAAGAGCCTGGTAGACACATCCTTCAGGGTTTGGCCATCTCAGTGAGTGGTCGTGTGACCAAGCCACTCCCAATGATGGATGCTGAGGTCCACACCCAGTGTACACTCTGTACTCTTGCTTCTTTTAATGTCATTCGAGATTTTGCTCAGCTGACCAATAATGGTGGTCATTCATTAGGACAGTGAAAGCTTCCCATGGTGAAATCTGTGGGCTCCTTCCCATGAGGAGGCAAGTGATGAAACAGTATGTTCTTTCTCCTTTCACCAGGGCCAATCCTCTCTCCGGGAATGGTTCAGTTTACCCTAATGGGTGCAATGGAATTGCCAGCATGTTTAATGAACACAACCCTCTATGGACGTGTTTTCATCATGAAATGGCAGGACCTCCCTGGATTGCATGTACTCTCTCGTGGAACATCAGGCCCAGCAGGATGCAGCAAAGCACCCGGAGCTCTCCCATTTGAGATCCATTCGAAATGTTCAAAATCGCAAAGGTGCAAGTTCGATTGCAGATGGAATCTTTATTTGTGGTATAATTCTATATCTGAACCCATTTGTATCAACATCAGTGGTGCCGGAACCCTGAGCTGGAGGGGGAGTGTCATTTAGTTTGACAAGAGGCAGTGTCAGTTACTGTGCAGTGTGAGGGAACCTCAGCTTGTCCTATGCTGGGCTCAAAGCCACATTGATGCCTCTCCAGAATTCCACACAAGTTCCTCTGCAGAAGGTCAGTAAACATCAGACATAATTCTTCATTGGTAATAGTGGATTAAATGAACGGGATTAAATGATTGAAATGTAGTTTGCAAAACGGATGTACTTCTTCAAATGATATTGTGAAATGTGTTCTCCTATTACAATGATGGTGTCTTCACTAAAAAGGGAACACATTTCAGTATTTTTAGATACATAGAAAATAGGTGCAGGAGTAGGCCATTCGGCCCTTCGAGCCTGCACCGCCATTCAATATGATCATGGCTGATCATCCAACTCAGTATCCCGTACCTGCCTTCTCTCCATACCCCCTGATCCCTTTAGCCACAAGGGCCACATCTAACTCCCTCTTAAATATAGCCAATGAACTGGCCTCAACTACCCTCTGTGGCAGAGAGTTGCAGAGATTCACCACTCTCTGTGTGAAAAATGTTTTTCTCATCTCGGTCTTTAAGGATTTGCCCCTTATCCTTAAGCTGTGAGCCCTTGTCCTGGACTTCCCCAACATCGGGAACAATCTTCCTGCATCTAGCCTGTCCAACCCCATAAGAATTTTGTACGTTTCTATAAGATCCCCTCTCAATCTCCTAAATTCTGGCGAGTATAACCTGAGTCTATCCAGTCTTTCTTCATATGAAAGTCCTGATATCCCAGGAATCAGTCTGGTGAACCTTCTCTGCACTCCCTCTATGGCAATAATGTCCTTCCTCAAATTTGGAGACCAAAACTGTACGCAATACTCCAGGTGTGGTCTCACCAAGACCCTGTACAACTGCAGTAGAACCTCCCGGCTCCTATACTCAAATCCTTTTGCTATGAAAGCTAACATACCATTCGCTTTCTTCACTGTCTGCTGCACCTGCATGCCTACTTTCAATGACTGGTGTACTATGACACCCAGCTCTCGCTGCCTCCCCTTTTCCTAATCGGCCACCATTTAGATAATAGTCTGCTTTCCTGTTTTTGCCACCAAAGTGGATAACCTCACATTTATCCACATTATACTGCATTTGCCAAACATTTTCCCACTCATCCAGCCTATCCAAGTCACCTTGCAGTCTCCTAGCATCCTCCTCACAGCTAACACTGCCTCCCAGCTTAGTGTCATCCACAAACTCGGAGATGTTGCCTTCAATTCCCTCATCCAGTTCATTAATATAAATTGTAAATAGCTGGGGTCCCAGCACTGAGCCTTGCGGTACCCCACTAGTCACTGCCTGCCATTGTGAAAAGGACCCGTTTACTCCTAGTCTTTGCTTCCTGTTTGCCAGCCAGTTCTCTATCCACATCAATACTGAACCCCCAATACCGTGTGCTTTAAGTTTATACTAATATCTTTTGTGGGACCTTGTCGAAAGCCTTCTGAAAGTCCAGATACAACACATCCACTGGTTCTCCCTTATCCACTCTTCTAGTTGCATCCTCGAAAAATTCTATAAGATTCGTCAGACATGATTTACCTTTCGTACATCCATGCTGACTTTGTCCAATGATTTCACCACTTTCCAAATGTGCTGCTATCCCATCTTTAACAACTGACTCTAGCAGTTTCCCCACTACGGATGTTAGACTAACTGGTCTGTAATTCCCCGTTTTCTCTCTCCCTCCCTTCTTAATAAGTGGGGTTACGTTTGCTACCCTCCAATCCTCAGGAACTACTCCATAATCTAAAGAGTTTTGAAAAATTATCACTAATGCATCCACTATTTCTGGAGCTACTTCCTTAAGTACTCTGGGATGCAGCGTGTCTGGCCCTGGTGATTTATCGGCCTTTAATCCATTCAATTTACCCAACACCAGTTGCCGACTAACCTGGATTTTCCTCAGTTCCTCCATCTCCTTTGACCCGCGGTCCCCTGCTATTTCCGGCAGATTACTTATGTCTTCCTTAGTGAAGACGCAACCAAAGTAGTTATTCAATTGGTCCGCCATATCCTTGTTCCCCATGATCAATTCACCTGTTTCTGACTGCAAGGGACCTACATTTGTTTTAACTAATCTCTTTCTCTTCACATATCTATAAAAACTTTTGCAGTCAGCTTTTATGTTCCCTGCCAGTTTTCTTTCATAATCTATTTTCCCTTTTCTAATTAAGCCCTTTTTTTCCTCCTCTGCTGGTCTCTGAATTTCTCCCGGTCCTCTGGTATGCTGCTTTTCCTGGCTAATTTGTACGCATCATCTTTTGCTTTGATACTATCCCTGATTTCCCTTGTTATCCATGGATGCACTACCTTCGCTGATTTATTCTTTTGCCAAACTGGGATGAACAATTTTTGTAGTTCATCCATGCAGTCTTTAAATGCCTTCCATTGCATATCCACCGTCAACACTTTTAGAACTAATTGCCAGTCAATCTTGGCCAATTCACGTCTCATACCCTCAAAGTTACCTGTCTTTAAGTTCAGAACCATTGTTTCTGAATTAACAATGTCACTCTCCATCCTAATGAAGAACTCAAACATATTATGGTCACTCTTGCCCAAGGGGGCACGCACAACAAGACTGCTAACTAACCCTTCCTCATTACTCAATACCCAGTCTAGAATATCCTGCTCTCTCGTTGGTTCCTCTACATGTTGGTTTAGATAACTATCCCGCATACATTCCAAGAAATCCTCTTCCTCAGCACCCCTGCCAATTTGATTCACCCAATCTATATGTAGATTGAAGTCACCCATTATAACTGTTTTGCCTTTGTTGCACGCATTTCTAATTTCCTGTTTGATGCCATCCCCAACTTCACTACTACTATTAGGTGGCCTGTACACAACACCCACCAGCGTTTTCTGCCCCTTAGTGTTTCGCAGCTCTACCCATACCGATTCCACATCCTCCAAGCTAATGTCCTTCCTTTCCACTGCGTTAATCTCCTCTCTAACCAGCAACGCTGCCCCATCTCCTTTTCCTTTCTCTCTATCCCTCCTGAATATTGAATATCCCTGGATGTTCAGCTCCCAGCCTTGGTCACCCTGGAGCCATGTCTCCGTGATCCCAACTATATCATAATCATTAATAGCTATCTGCACGTTCAACTCATCCACCTTATTACGAATGCTCCTTGCATTGAGACACAAAGCCTTCAGGCTTGTTTTTTCAACGCTCTTACCCCTTTTACAATTATGTTGAAAAGCGGCCCTTTTTGATTTTTGCCCTGGATTTGTCTGCTTGCCACTTTTACTTTTCACCTTGCTCCCTATTGCTTCCGCCCCCATTTTATACCTCTCTGTTTCTCTGCTCACCCATTTAAGAACCCCACCACCTCTTATTCTCTGTTTATTATTGTTTTCTTCTTCCCCCCCTACATGTTGGGTCTGAGTGCTTTCCTTCTCTGCCTCCTGCCTCACACACTGTCTAATAGCTTTCTCTATTTGAGTCCCTCTATTTTTGCTACATCCGACTGATTAAAATCTAAAATAGCGGTGTTTCTCTTGACTATTCAAATGCACTTTATTCTTTCCCACATTTCAAATTTCCTGTTTCATACCTGCTGTATGAAAAGAGTTCAATATATAACCTTGTTTGTTGTTTCTGTTTTCCAAAACAATGTTTTGATCTTTATAAAAAAGAAATTGTTGGATGAATCATTTTCCTCCACAGATGCTGCCTGAGCCGCTGAGTTCCTCCAGGAATTTGTTTTGGGGTTTTTTTGCTTCAGGGAGAAGAAGTGGATGTGTTGAATTTTCAGTAGGTCTTTGATAAAGCCATGCATAAAAGATCAACAAGGAATATTAAAATATGTGGATTTGGCAATGTTCAACTGGGATGGATTGAAAATTCTTTAGCAGGCTAGGAACCTAGACTTCTTTTGGGTGGCACATGGTGACTAATGAGCCATCATTGAAACCATTGCTTGAGCCTGTTATTTTCAATGTACATTAATGAGTTTGAAAAGGAATTAAATTGAATATTTCTAAGTTTGATTGATTGATTGATTGATTGATTTTTACTTTATTAAACCCCTTATTCAGGGGAAATTCTGATGTCCTTGCAGCACACTAATAAAAATACAACATAGCATTAAGAAGTTTAACATTAAACATAAAAACATCCCCCCACAATGGTTCCCACTGTGGGGGAAGGCACAAAGTCCAGTCCCCATCCCCATGTCCACCCATAGTCGGGCCTATTGAGGCCTCCACATTCGCCACTACGGAGGCCCGATGTTCCTGGCCGTTCTCGCCGGGTGATGGTACTCCGGCGTCGGGAGAACCCTCTCAGCAGCTGGCCGCTCCACAGACCCGCGATGTTTCTATCGGCGGTCCCCGCAGCTGGCCGCTCCACAGACCCGCGATGTTTTCACCGGCGGTCCCCGCAGCTGGCCGCTCCACAGACCCGCGATGTTTCTATCGGCGGTCCCCGCAGCTGGCCGCTCCACAGACCCGCGATGTTTTCACCGGCGGTCCCCGCAGCTGGCCGCTCCACAGACCCGCGATGTTTTCACCGGCGGTCCCCGCAGCTGGCCGCTCCACAGACCCGCGATGTTTTCACCGGCGGTCCCCGCAGCTGGCCGCTCCACAGACCCGCGATGTTTTCACCGGCGGTCCCCGCAGCTGGCCGCTCCACAGACCCGCGGCTCCGCGATGTTTTTGTCGGCGGTCCCAGCATACCGGAGATCCAGCGTGGCGACCCAGACAAGGCATCGCCCACTCCGCGATAGCGCTCCAGCGCTGTGCCGCCGCCGAAGCCGAGGTTCTGGCCAGGTCCCCCCAGGAAACGCCGCTCCAGGCCCCGCTGGTAGGCCGCGAGGACGGGTCGAAGGCGCTGCTCGGAGGAAGGCAACCCCTCCGACCAGGTAGGGACTTGAAAAGCAGTTTCCCCCTTCCCCCCCACCACCCCCCACACATAAAAAGATTAGGCCCCCTGACTGCACACTCAACGTACTAAAAATAATAAAAAAAAGAAGGGAAAAAAACGGACAGCTGCAGGACAGGCAGCCGTTCTGGACAGCGCCTCCTCCGGTTGATGACATGAAACTGAGAGTAACTAGGAGACGCAAAGAGGATGCAAAGAGATTTCCAGGTGATCTCAGTCAATAGACAATAGACAATAGGTGCAGGAGTAGGCCATTCGGCCTTCGAGCCAGCAGGGCCATTCAATGTGATCATGGCTGATCATCCCCAATCAGTAGCCCGTTCCTGCCTTTTCCCCATATCCCCTGACTCCGCTATTTTTAAGGGCCCTATAGAAACATAGAAACATAGAAAATAGGTGCAGGAGTAGGCCATTCGGCCCTTCGAGCCTGCACCGCCATTCAATATGATCATGGCTGATCATCCAACTCAGTATCCTGCACCTGCTTTCTCTCCATCCCCCCTGATCCCTTTAGCCACATCTAACTCCCTCTTAAATATAGCCAATGAACTGGCCTCAACTGCATTCTGTGGCAGAGAATTCCAGAGACACTATCTAGCTCTCTCTTGAAAGCATCCAGAGAACCTGCCTCTACCGCCCTCTGAGGCAGAGAATTCCACAGACTCACCACTTTCTGTGAGAAAAAGTGTTTCCTCATCTCCGTTCTAAATGGCGTACTTCTTATTCTTAAATCTGGCCCCTGGTTCTGGAACCCCAACAATGTTTCCTGCCTCTAGCATGTCCAAACCCTTAACAAACTTATATGTTTCAATGAGATACCCTCTCATCCTTCTAAACTACAGAGTGTACAAGCCCAGCTGCTCCATTCTCTCAGCATATGACAGTCCCGCCATCCCGAGAATTAACCTTGTAAACCTACGCTGCACTCCCTCAATAGCAAGAATGTCCTTCTTCAAATTTGGGAACAAAACTGCACACAATACTCCAGGTGTGGTCTCACTAGCGCTCTGTACAAATGCAGAAGGACCTCTTTGCTCCTATATTCGATTCTTCTTGTTATAAAGGCCAACATGCCATTCGCTTTCTTCACTGCCTGCTGTACCTGCATGCTTACTTTCATAGGCTGATGAACAAGGACCTTCCAGATCCCGTTGTACTTCTCCTTTTCCCAACTTGACACCATTTAGATAGCAATCTGCCTTCCTGTTTTTGTTACCAAAGTGGATAACCTCACATTTATCCGCATTAAAGTTCATCTGCCATGCATCTGCCCACTCCCCCAACCTGTCCAATTCACCCTGCATTCTCATTGCATCCTCCTCACAGTTCACACTGCCACCCAGCTTTGTGTCATCTGCAAATTTGCTAATGGTACTTTGAATCTCTTCATCCAAATAATTGATGTATATTGTAAATAGTTGCGGTACCAGACCGAGCCTTGCCGTACCACACTAGTCACTGCCTGCCATTCTGAAAGGGACCCATTAATCCCTACTCTTTGTTTCCTGTCTGCCAATCACTTCTCTATCCATGTCAGCACTCTACCCCCAATACCGTACCCTAATTTTGCCTACTAATCTCCTATGTGGGACCTTATCAAATGCTTTCTGAAAGTCCAGGTACACTACATCCACTGGCTCTCCCTTGCCCATTTTCCTAGTTACATCGTTAAAAAATTCCAGAAGATTGGACAAGCATGATTTCCCCTTCGTAAATCCATGCTAACTCGGACCGATCCTGTTACTGCTATCCAAATGTGTGGCTATTTCATATTTTATAATTGACTCCAGCATCTTTCCCACCACCGATGTCAGGCTAACTGGTCTATAATTCCGTTTTCTCTCTCGCTCCTTTCTTGAAAAGTGGGATGACATTAGCTATCCTCCAATCCACAGGAACTGATCCTGAATCTATTGAACATTGGAAAATGATCACCAATGCGTCCACTATTTCTAGAGCTACATCCCTGAGGACCCTGGGATGCAGACCATCAGGCCCAGGGGATTTATCACCTTCAGTCCCATTAGCCTACCCAATACTATTTCTCGCCTCATCAAAATTTCTTTCAGTTCCTCTACCCCCTTAGATCCTCTTTCCTTCAGTTCTTCTGGGAGATTGTTTGTGTCTTCCTCAGTGAAGACAGATCGGAAGTACCTATTCAACTCTTCTGCCATTTCCTTGTTACCCATAATAATTTCACCCACGTCTGCCTTCAAGGGACCCACATTTGACTTTGCTACTCTTTTTCCCTTAACATATCGAAAGAAGCTTTTACTGTCCTTCTTTATATTCCTGGCCAGCTTCCCTTCGTACTTCATTTTTTCATCCCGAATTGCCCGTTTTGTTTCCTTCTGTTGTCCGATGAAAGTTTCCCAATCCTCTGTTTTCCGGCTACTCTTTGCTGTGTTGTACATCTTTTCTTTTAGTTTTATTCTATCCCTAACTTCTCTTGTCAGCCACGGTTGCCTCCCACTCAGTTGAGAAAAAATCAGGAAGTAAAACAGCCCAGAGCTCAAAATAGACGAATCATTGTGGTTGAATTGCATAAAAGCTCTTAATGCAGCATTAATCATTGCTCTGAATTTTGCTTCAGGTCCTGAATGTGATATGAGTTTGTATGTTGGTTGCACCAAGCTTCAGTGCGTCCCTCAGCACGTTTTCCTGCAGTCTGGAGTGGGTCAAGTGGCAACATTCCCTGATGGACCACACTTTGACAGATAGTTGCTTCATTCCTCAGCACAGTAACAGTGTGTGGGAGATGGGGCAATGTTCCTGTCCTTATAATCCAGCCTTTGACCCACAGTGAGCAGCATCAGAACAGAAGTATTGCAATTGAAGTTTTACCTTTAGAAACAAATGAGACACTTCCTCACTCTTACATTCAATGCCTTAGCATTGAAGGCAAGCATACCATACGCCTTCTGCACTACCCTAACTACTTGTGCTGCCACCTTCCTTGAGCTATCGACCTCGACTCCAAATGCACTGAAGATATGTGTCTCAAACTGGCTCAGTCTAAAATTCTATGTTATTTCCCACAGAGAATCCACAAAATGAGGCCCAGGTTTTTCTGCAGCAGTTTGCCAGCTGGTTTGATGTTCGGTGTCTTTGTTTTCCTGCTTCGACCTGTTTCCACACAGAGTAAGTGCTTTCTCTTCACCGGTCACAATCACGTTGCTTTACTTTATCATTGCCCGTGTAAACCCGCACCCCATTGTCAATCTCACTTTCCTCTCCATGTCCCACAAATCCACCCCATCCTTGCTGGAGCTCCATTTCTGAGCCTCTCCCATTAGCTCCCTCCCTCCCCTTCCCCTGCACCGACATGGTCCTTTTCAAAGTCAGAAATGGCCCCCGGTGAGTAGTGTGACATGGTTGTCCACACCATCCTCCTAAACATCTCCCCACCACAGTCCAGGTGGGTGGAACTGCCCTTGACTTATCGATCCAGTCGCAGCCCAAGAACTACCCGCAATGTCTTCACTTCACGCTCCGGTACAGTTCCCTCGGGCACCCTCCGACAATCTACCATGGACCCCTCCTATTTCTCATCCTCAAGCTGCCCTTCGGTGACATCAGCTGAAGTTTCACCGTTGCTTCCACAAGTTGACTGTGGACACCAGCTCGACCTCGCTAGCACCTCCCTCGACCCCTCCATAGTCTCCACATTCCCAGACTACACGTGTGACATCCAGGACTGGATGAGGAGAATACCCCCCCCCCAACAGGACAATTTGAATCCCAAAGCCGTTGTCTTCAGTCCCACCACAACCCCTTTGTCCAGCCAGCAATTCCATTCCATTCAAATCCCAGAATATTTGGGGGTCAGACTGGTGATTCAGTGGCAGCAAACCAGACTCCAGGATGCTGTGTTGCCTCCCTGGTGCCAGGGTCCAGGATGTCTCCCAGCAGTTGTGGGACATTCTCAAGGACGAAGGTGAACAGCCAGAAGGTGGTGGGCACTTTGGCACAAATGGGATGGGTAGGAAAAGGGATGAGGTCTGATAGTTTCCCTACCACTAACATGAGTCTCACTACATTAACAACTCTCCAACCCTTCCACAAACTCATCTGTGGCCAGAGAACACACACATATCTTTATCAAGTCTCGCTGGGCCCGTCATCTCCAGATTCCTCCCGGTGCCATGTTAGTGAAGGTAGGAATAGGAAGAAAGGACAGATGAATGTATGGCTCAGGACTTGGTGCAGGGGGCAGAGATTCAGATTCAGATCTTTCGACCATTGGCATCTCTTCTGGGGCAGACGTCACCTCTACAAGAGGGATAGTTTGTATCTGAAATGGAGGAGGATGTATCTGAATATGTTTGCAGGGAGTTGCACTACTGTTACCAAGATGGCTAAACTGGAGAGGCAGTGGGTTGATGGGATGGTGGAGATGAAGATAAGTAAGTCTCAAAGGAAGGACAGACAGAGGGAGGTGAAGTTATATAGTGAAACTGATGGGTGGAGTTATGTTCATTTCAATGCAAGGAGCATTGTGGGTAAAGTAGATGAACTTAGAGCCCAGATCGCTGTTGGGGTCTATAACCATATAACAATTACAGCACGTAAACAGGCCATCTCGACCCTTTTAGTCCGTGCCGAACACGTATTCTCCCCTAGTCCCATATACCTGCGTTCAGACCATAACCCTCCATTCCTTTCCCGTCCATATAACTATCCAATTTATTTTTAAATGATAAAAACGAACCTGCCTCCACCACCTTAACTGGAAGCTCATTCCACACAGCCACCACTCTCTGAGTAAAGAAGTTCCCCCTCATGTTACCCCTAAACTTCTGTCCCTTAATTCTCAAGTCATGTGCCCTTGTTTGAATCTTCCCTACTCTCAGTGGGAAAAGCTTATCCACGTCAACTCTGTCTATCCCTCTCATCATTTAAAGACCTCTATCAAGTCCCCCCTTAACCTTCTGCTCTCCAAAGAATAAAGCCCTAACTTGTTCAACCTTTCTTTGTAACTTAGTTGCTGAAACCCAGGCAACATTCCAGTAAATCTCCTCTGTACACTCTCTATTTTGTTGACATCCTTCCTATAATTCGGCGACCAAAATTGTACACCATACTCCAGAATTGGCCTCACCAATGACTTGTACAATTTTAACATTACATCCCAACTTCTATACTCAATGCTCTGATTTATAAAAGCCAGCACACCAAAAGCTTTCTTTACCACCCTATCTACATGAGATTCAACTTTCAGGGAACTGTGCACAGTTATTCCAAGATCCCTCTGTTCACCTGCATTCTTCAATTCCCTACCATTTACCATGTACGTCCTATTTTGATTTATCCTGCCAAGATGTAGCACCTCACACTTATCAGCATTAAACTCCATCTGCCATCTTTTAGCCCACTCATCCAACCGGCATAAATCTCTCTGTAGACTTTGAAAATCTACTTCATTATCCACAGCCCCACCTATCTTAGTATCATCTGCATACTTACTAATCCAATTTACCACACCATCATCCACATCATTGATGTACATGACAAACAACAGTGGACCCAAAACAGATCCCTGTGGCACCCCACTAGTCACTGGCCTCCAACCTGACAAACAACCATCCACCATTACTCTCTGGCATCTCCCATTCAGCCACTGTTGAATCCATCTTGCTACTCCACCATTAATACCCAACCATTGAACCTTCTTAACCAACCTTCGGTGAGGAACCTTGTCAAAGGCCTTACTGAAGTCCATATATACAACATCCACGGCTTTACCCTCATCAATTTCCCGAGTAACCTCTTCAAAGAATTCAAGAAGATTAGTCAAACATGACCTTCCAGGCACAAATCCATGTTGACTGTTCCTAATCAGACCCTGTTTATCCAGATGCTTATATATATATTATCTCTAAGTATCCTTTCCATTAATTTGCCCACCACTGACGTCAAACTAACAGGTCTATAATTGCTAGGTTTACTCTTAGACCCCTTTTTAAACAATGGAACAACATGCGTAGTATGCCAATCCTCCGGCACTATTGCCGTTTCTAATGACATTTGAAATATTTCTGTCATAGCCCCTGCTATTTCATTTTTTCCTTTTCCCAACACTATGATGTGTGGTCCTTGTGGAAATATGGTTGTGACAGGGACATGCCTAGCAGCTCAATGTTCCATGTTTCAATGGGAAATAGATGGGGGAATTGCTCTATTAATCAGGGAAACTATCTTGTTGGCACTCAGAGTGGAGACTCTGGATGGTTTGTCCATTGAGGTGATATGGGTAGAGCCATGTGAAAATAAGAAAGGTGCAAGCAATTCAACGGAATTGTATGAGAGGTCCCCCAAGAGTGAGCAGGAAATAGAGGAACGGATGTGGACACAGATTACTGAAAGATTACACAAATGGATGTCTTGGGGGGTGACTAATGGTATATCTAATAGGATGTTTTGTAACAGTTGTGAATAGTGCAACGTGAGAAAGGAATCCAAAATGGACCTTGTGTTGGGAAATGAGTCTGGCCAATTGACTGATGTTTTAGTGAAAGAGTAATTTGGAGACAGTGAATACAACTCCATAAGTTTTAAGATTGGTTTGAATAGGGATAAGTCTGTTCTGTGCGACAAGACATTAATTTGAGTAAGGCAAATGACACCATTATTAGGCAGGGGCTTGGTAAGGTAAACTCAGAGCAGTTGTTATTAAGTGACTCCAAGTCTGAGATTGAGAATTGTCTGAAGGTCAGTTGATCCAAACTCAAGACCGGCAAGTTCCAGTAAGGAGGAGAGATAAGAGTGGCAAAGTAAGGGAACCTGATATGACCAAATAAATGTGTAAATTTGCTCAAAACTAGAAAGGAAACACATGCAAGGTTCAAGAATATGATAGCAGAGAGGGTCATTGAGGAATATAAAGCAAGGAGGAAATAACTCAAGCGGGCGATTAGAAGGGAGAAAATAGGCCACAAAATGGCTGTGGCGATTTGGAGTAAAGAAAGTTCCAAGGCTTCTTATACTTACATTAAAATCAAGATGGTAGACAAGGAGAAGGTAAGCAAGGATAAATGAAGAAAACTGAAACTGGAGTTAGGGGATGTAGGTGAGGTGTCAGATAACTCCAGGGATGAGAGGAGCAAGGGAAAAGGGAAAAAAATGAAATAAGATAAAATATGTCAGTAAAAAGGTGGGGTGGATTGTTTGGGGATTTGTTGCCTGAAAGTCAAGAATTCAATGTTCATACCATTAAGTTGTCAGATACCCAAGAGAAATATGAAGTGAGATTTCTTGAGTTTGCATGTGGCCTCACTGGCAATGGAGGAGGCCAAGGACAGAAAGATCAGTATGGGAATGAGAGTTAAAATGGTTTATTTGTTTAGAGAGAGAATTCAGCGAATTAAAGAACTGTGAGTCACATGTCAACGGTAGGAAACAGTTGGAAAGGATTCTTTGGGATAGAATTGACTCCCATTTGGAACAAAATAGATGAGGGGATTAAAGACAGTAGGCATGACTTTTACGTGGCATTGTCTACAGTGATTTTAGTAAGGCACTTGGTAAAGTCCCCCATGATAGACTGATGATGAAGATTAATAAGCATGGGATTAACATTGAATTATTTATCAGGATTCAGAATGGGCAGACTAGAAAACAGAGGAAAAGGCAATATTCAGGCAGGAAATCTGTGACCAGTGGAGTTCTATATGGATCTCTGCCAGGACCGCTGTCGGTCATGATTTATACAATGATTTAAATGTAGATGGGTTGGTTAGTACATTTGCAGATGAGAACAAGATTGCTGCACTGTGAACAACGCTGTCAAAGTATCAAAGTATGTTGTAAAGTAATGAATGGAATATAGACCAGCTACAGAAATGGGTGGACAAATGACAGATCAAGTTTAATCCAAGCATCTGTGAGGTGTTGTACTTTGGGAGGTTGAATATTAGGGGAACATATACAATTAACGGCAAGGCCCTTAACAGCATTGATGTCCAGAGGGACCTGGGGATCCAAGACCGGTAGATAGAGTGGCAAAGAAGGCAGATGGCATGCCTTTGGTTGGATCATTGGGAATAAGAGTCAGGAAGTCAGGATGTGATGCAGCTTTGTAGGACTTTGGTTAGGCCGGATTTCAAGCATTACATGCAGTTCTGGGTGCCCCAAAAAGATGCAGAGGCTTTGGAGACAGGGCGGAGAAGGTTTACAAGAATTATGCATGTGTTACTGGATATTAGCTACAGGGAGAGGTTGAATAGACTTGGATTGTTTTCTCTGGAATGTTTGAAATTGAAGTGAGGCTTGATAGAATTATACCAAATTATGAGCGACAAGGTCAATGAAGAGTCAGAATCTTTTCCCCAGGATAGAAATATCAAATACAAGAGGGCATGGGGGGCTTTTAGGTGAGAGAGGCAAAGTGTGAAGGAGATGTGAAGGACACGTAGTTTACAGTGGTGAGTGGCTGGAACATGCTGCTGGTGGTGATGGAGAGAGATGTGTGAATGGGATTTAAGAGACTTTTGGATAGGCACATGGACATGCAGGGAATGGAGAGATATGGATTATGTGTAGGCAGATAAGAGTTGGTCGTGGCATTATGCTCGACATAGACCTTGTGGGCCGAGGGGCTTGTTCCTGTGCTGAACTGTTCTATGTTGTAAATCATTGTGGAATGAGGAGCAGGCCGGGAGGCAGGAGCATGTTTATTCTGTTCCAGGTCTGTCCGACAAGGGCTGGGGATGCGGTGTGTACAGGATCGGCCTGATCTCCACCCACATCAGGAAACCCCGTCACGGGGAACACCGGCTGGAGACCCGACACAAACGCCCTTCCACCTCTGTCTTTCTCCCACTCACTCTTCTCATGTCATGAAGTATCCCTGGATCAGGCCAGGTTATTCCAGCCAGCCATCTATTCACAATCTGTGTCCATCTCACTGGAGGTTCTGTGGGAGATCAAAACATTCTCGAAATAAATGAAATTCAAAATTAATAATTACAGAATTACATGGAGTGGAGGAAATGTGCTTAAAATGTTAATTCCTACATTTTTCCTATTTCCAAAAGAAATCAGAAATCAGATTTATTTCTTGGATAATGGAGGCGACATTGTGTTAAAAGGACCGGACAATCCTGTCAGTGACACTGTTGTCTGGGAATGGGAACCACACTCAGGGCCTGGAAAACAGACAATGGTAACTCTCCGCGTCCAGGACAAGGGCACGTGGAGCAAAAAGTGGGGCAATGCTGGCGAAACGCAGGCAAGAATCAGGAGGTGGATTTGGATCACCGTACTGTTAATCTGTCAAAAATAAAAACCAGATTTAAATGGTCAGGATTGTTCACTTTGACCGAAACACATCCGAGGAACCAGACCCTGAAACAATATGAAATATATGGGATCAAAGGTGAGTGGGCGAGACACGGATCAACAATATGTTCCTCTGTAAATAATGTCACGTGTAATGATGAAATATGGCGGGAATTGTGAGACTTCTTCCACCCGATGAATCTCCCAATGAAACAATTGTGGGAAAGATTTTTCTTCATTGATTCTGTGGGCCTGGGGTGAGATTGTCGAGTGACACTGCTGCTCAATGTTACCCAGTGATCCAGGTCCATGCCTCACTTGGTTGAGATCCCAAGAGGAAGTCCTTCATCTGTGGAACTTACACTGGTGGGAGAGTTCCCACCTTGAGGGCGGTCGGGGGAGACACGACAGGGACAAATGGACAAACGTATCAATCCAGTTGCATCTAAACGTTGTTTGCATTCACTGGTCAGAGTGTTGCCGGTTGCATCAGCAGTGTCACGGTGAACAGCCGGCATTTACCTGTGTGAATATGAACAGCTTCAGGACTTCCACCCATGCGTTTCACAACGAGGAATTCCACAAGTTGCTGACAATTCGTGCGGTGAATCTGCCAGCGCTCCCCTTCACTTCTCCACATGGAGACCAGGACTGGAGCAGGAATATGCTGATATTCCCCGACACTGGCACTGGGAAAACTGCTCCCAGATCCGGTGCCTGCAGGGGTGGACACTCTTCAGGGATCAAAACTAATCGTTATTGTAGAATCAGACTCTTTCATGATAAAAACAATGAAATATTCAATATTAATAAATGTGTTTACTTCTAAAAGTTGGTGCCACTCAGAACCATTCCAACAGCTTGGGAGCTTTAGCATAGGATGAACAAGGCCTTTGCCTCCTGTAGATAATTCTCCACAGGTGTAAAGGGATTGGGATTTGTTCATTGCTCTAACGTTTGCCGAGATACTGTGAATGACGTTGGATCCAACTACTTTGATCTTCATATGTTCCCCAGCGAAATCTCCATTGCAGAATATTCTAGGCTGCAGGAGTACGTGCTGAGGGACACACTGAAAATCAGTGCAGACAAAGCAACGGCATTGTGGAATAGAACTACAGTCCATGGACCTTCTGCCACCAGTCCCCGCCGAGCTAAATCTAATGTACAAACCTCTGAAACACTTGAATTGGTATAATCTCAGGATGCAGCATGAGTGTCAAGAGTGTTATGTGCACAAAATGTGTGAACACTGCCAAAGTGAGGAACAATAACACTATGTCTGTGTAGTCTGAACAATATCAAATTCATATTTAGATTCATATTAGTTCATTGTCATATACATTTGGGTAAAACACATTCATTGTTCAGATAAAGTAAATTATAATAAAAGGTACATTAAAAAATGCAACAAATACAAAACAGCAGAATACATAGATACATAGAAAATAGGTGCAGGAGTAGGCCATTCGGCCCTTCGAGCCTGCACCGCCATTCAATATGTTCATGGCTGATCATCCAACTCAGTATCCCGTACCTGCCTTCTCTCCATACCCCCTGATCCCTTTAGCCACAAGGGCCACATCTAACTCCCTCTTAAATATAGCCAATGAACTGGCCTCAACTACCCTCTGTGGCAGAGAGTTCCAGAGATTCACCACTCTCTGTGTGAAAAAGTTTTTTCTCATCTCGGTCTTAAAGGATTTCCCCCTTATCCTTAAGCTGTGACCCCTTGTCCTGGACTTCCCCAACATCGGGAACATATAACCATATAACCATATAACCATAACAGCACGGAAACAGGCCATCTCGGCCCTTCAAGTCCGTGCCGAATAATCTTTTTTTTTTTTTTTTTTAATTAAAAAAAATACTTCCCACTAGTCCCTTCTACCTGCACTCAGACCATAACCCTCCATTCCTTTCCCGTCCATATACCCATCCAATCTATTTTTAAAGGATAACATCGAACCTGCCTCCACCACTTCCACTGGAAGCTCATTGTTCAACCTTTCTCTGTAACTCAGTTGCTGAAACCCAGGCAACATTCTAGTAAATCTCCTCTGTACTCTCTCTATTTTGTTGACATCCTTCCTATAATTAGGCGACCAAAATTGTACTCCATACTCCAGAATTGGCCTCACCAATGCCTTGTACAATTTTAACATTACATCCCAACTTCTATATTCAATGCTCTGATTTATAAAGGCCAGCACACCAAAAGCTTTTTTACCACCCTATCTACATGAGATTCCACCTTCAGGGAACTACGCACAGTTATTCCTAGATCCCTCTGTTCAACTGCATTCCTCAATTCGCTACCATTTACCGTGTACGTCCTATTTTGATTTGTCCTGCCGAGATGTAGCCCCTCACATTTGTCAGCATTAAACTCCATCTGCCATCTTTCAGCCCACTCTTCCAAATGGCCTAAATCTCTCTGTAGACTTTGAAAATCTACTTCATTATCCACAACACCACCTATCTTAGTATCATCTGCATACTTACTAATCCAATTTTCCACACCTTCATCCAGATCATTGATGTACATGACAAACAACAGTGGACCCAAGACAGACCCCTGAGGCACCCCACTAGTCACTGGCCTCCAACCTGACAAACAGCCATCCACCATTACTCTCTGGCATCTCCCATTCAGCCACTGTTGAATCCATCTTGCTACTCCACCATTAATACCCAACAATAGAATCTTCTTAACCAACCTTCCATGAGGAACCTTGTCAAAGGCCTTACTGAAGTCCATATAGACAACATCCACTGCTTTACCCTCATCAATTTCCCTAGTAACCTCTTCGAAAAATTCAAGAAGATTAGTCAAGCATGACCTTCCAGGCACAAATCCATGTTGACTGTTCCTAATCAGACCCTGCTTATCCAGATGCTTATATATATTATCTTTAAGTATCCTTTCCATTAATTTGCCCACCACTGACGTCAAACTAACAGGTCTATAATTGCTAGGTTTACTCTTCGAACCCTTTTTAAACAACGGAACAACATTCGCAGTACGCCAATCCTCCGGCACTATTCCCGTTTCTAATGACATTTGAAATATTTCTGTCATAGCCCCTGCTATTTCTACACTAACTTCCCTCAATGTCCTATGGAATATCCTGTCAGGACCTTGAGAGTTATCCGTTTTCATATTTTTCAAAAGTGTCCGCACCTCCTCTTCTTTGAATCTCACAGTTTCCATTGCTACTCTGCTCGTTTCCCTTACCTCACATAATTCCATATCCTTCTCCTTCGTGAATACCGAAGAAAATAAATTGTTCAATATCTCCCCCATCTCTTTTGGCTCTGCAGATAACTGTCCACTCTGACTCTCTAATGGACCGATTTTATTCCTTGTTATCCTTTTGCTATTAATATAGCTGTAGAAACCCTTTGGATTTACTTTCACCTTACTTGCCAAAGCAACCTCATATCTTCTTTTAGCTTTTCTAATTTCTTTCTTAATATTCTTTTTACATTCTTTATACTCCACAAGCACCTCATTTACTCCATGCTGCCTATAATTATTGTAGATCTCTCTCTTTTTCCGAACCAAGTGTCAAATTTCCCTTGAAAACCATGTCTTTTTCCATTTTTTACTATTTCCTTTCAACCGAACAGGGACATAAAGATTCTGTACTCTTAAAATTTCACCCTTAAATATCCTCCATTTTTCTTCTACATCCTTCCCATAAAACAACATGTCCCAATTCACTCCTTTTAAATCCTTTCGCATCTCCTCAAAGTTAGCCTTTCTCCAAACAAAAATCTCAACCCTCGGTCCAGTTCTGACCCTCTCCATAATTATATTGAAACTAATGGTATTGTGATCACTGGACCCGAAGTGCTCCCCGACGCATACCTCCGCCACCTGCCCTGTCTCATTTCCTAACAGGAGGTCCAACACTGCCCCTTCTCTAGTAGGTACCTCTATGTATTGCTGCAAAAAACTATCTTGCACACATTTTAAAAACTCCAAACCATCCAGCCCTTTTACAGAATGTGTTTCCCAGACTATGTGTGGAAAATTGAAATCTCCCACAATCACTACCTTGTGCTTACTACTAATATCTGCTATCTCCTTACATATTTGCTCTTCCAATTCTCGCTCCCCATTTGGCGGTCTATAATACACCCCTATAAGTGTTGCTACACCTTTCCCATTTCTCAGTTCCACTCAAATAGCCTCCCTAGACGAGCCCTCTAATCTATCCTGCCAAAGCACTGCTGTAATATCTTCCTTGACAAGCAATGCAACACCCCCACCTCTTGCCCTCCAATTCTATCACCCCTGAAGCAACGAAATCCTGGAATATCTATTTGCCAATCACAGCCCTCCTGCAACCATGATTCACTGATCGCCACAACATCATACTTCCAGGTGTCAATCCAGGCTCTAAGCTCATCCACCTTTCTTACAATGCTCCTAGCATTAAAATATACACATTTAAGAAACCCACCACCACTTATTCTCTGTTTATTATCTTTTTATTCTTTCTCCCCTACATTTTGGGTCCGAGTGCTTCCCCTCTCTGCCTCCTGCCTCCCACATTTTCCAATAGCTTTCTCTATTTGAGTCCCTCCCCCCAACCGTTCTAGTTTAAAGTCTCCCCAATAGCCTTTGCAAATCTCCCGCCAGGATATTGGTCCCCCTCGGGTTCAAGTGCAACCCGTCCTTTCTGTACAGGTCACTCCTTCCCCAAAAGAAATCCCAATGATCCAGAAATTTGAATCCGTGCCCGCTGCACCAGTTCCTCAGCCACGCATTTATCCTCCACCTCACTCCATTCCTACTCTCACCGTCACGTGGCACAGGTAGTAATCCTGAGATTGTTACCTTTGTAGACCTTCTCCTTAACTCCCTCCCAACTCCCTAAATTCTCCTTTCAAGACCTCTTCTCTTTTTCTACCTATGTCATTGGTACCTATATGTACCACAACCTCAGGCTCCTCTCCCTCCGATTTCAGGATATCTTGGACGCGTTCAGACACATCCCTGACCTGGCACCAGGGAGGCAAACTACCATTCGGGTCTCCTGACTGCGTCCACAGAATCGCCTATCCGACCCCCTAACCATAGAGTCCCCTATTACTATTGCCCTCCT
Organism: Malacoraja senta; assembly: GCA_038087875.1. NCBI lineage: Eukaryota > Metazoa > Chordata > Chondrichthyes > Rajiformes > Rajidae > Malacoraja > Malacoraja senta. Next base: position 900,331 of record JAXLNO010001166.1, on the reverse strand, counting down.
CTTCTTTTCCCTACCCTTCTGAGCAATAGGGCTGGTCTCTGTGCCGGTCTTCCTGCATCTAGCCTGTCCAACCCCATAAGAATTTTGTAAGTTTCTATAAGATCCCCTCTCAATCTCCTAAATTCTAGCGAGTATAAGCCGAGTCTATCCAGTCTTTCTTCATATGAAAGTCCTGACATCCCAGGAATCAGTCTGGTGAACCTTCTCTGCACTCCCTCTATGGCTATAATGTCCTTCCTCCAGATTTGGAGACCAAAACTGTACGCAATACTCCAGGTGTGGTCTCACCAAGACCCTGTACAACTGCAGTAGAACCTCCCTGCTCCTATACTCAAATCCTTTTGCTATGAAAACTAACATACCATTCGCTTTCTTCACTGCCTGCTGCACCTGCATGCCTACTTTCAATGACTGGTGTACCATGACACCCAGGTCTCGCTGCATCTCCCTTTTCCTAATCGGCCACCATTTAGATAATAGAATGGTGCAGAGATTGCAGTGCAGTCTGAAGTAATGCAACATAAAACTAACGTTTATGAAAATGCCCCAGGGGATGATGAGTGTTTGTGGCTCTGGGCTTGGACTAGCTGGAGTTTAGAAGAATGAGGGGCGGGTCTAGGTTTTCAGATGAGGTGAGATTGAGGCCAGTCATTGGACTTGTACAAACCACTACTCACTCTGAATCTCATTGATCTGTTTTTCACAGTTGAGGCAAGTCCACAGAGGCCTCTGCTGGGCAGTGACATCACACTCAGCTGCACCATCTCCAGACTCTCAGATACAGTCAGTCTTCACTGGAGACACATGGACTCATCCCAGCAGAACAGGAGCAACACTGATCAGATCCGCCTGGATAACACGGTCTATCTGATGGTTCAACACGTTACAGTGGAGCATGGGAAGCTGTATGTGTGTGATGTGTGGGAAAACGGAAACATTGTTCACACATGTACCGGAGATTTTACTGCAAACAATGGCAAGTGTAAACACCTCCCATTGGATATCAAGTAGACACTTGTATCACGGTGCTTCTTGTAATATTATGTGTGCGCCCTGTGAAGAACTGTGGTAGTGACCAACTGCTCTCCAGTATAAAATGCTGCAATGATCAGGGAGAAGTTTACAGAAAGTCTCTCTGTGGAGCAGCTGCCTGTTTGTCTCTGTGTGACAGAGACACAGCACAGGAGGGGGATGTCTTTCTGTAACCATTGTTCAGTCAAGTATTTTGTCAGTTTATCTTGCCATCAATGCTCCAGTATCTGAGACTGAGATACTGATACAGGACTCACGTCAAAGTGTCAGATAGAAAGTGTAGTCACCATGACAACCACCAGCACTTGCTGCTCACACTCACACTGGGGGTCCCGGCCCACACATCAGCACTGAACAACAATCCATCCCCTCTCCCCTCACTGACCCTTCTTTCCGAGTCTGGTGTTGCTTGAAGTGATTCCAGCAGCTGCAGACTCGGTCTTCGGATCAGCATTCAGCTGGGAGCAGGACCCGGGAGCAGGGAAGGACAAGGAATCAATGGGTGTGAATGGGAGAGGGATGGTGGGAATAATGGGAATGAAGGGACGGGAAGACTTGACCCACTTGAAGTGCCTACCTGTCCGGGTCAGTCCCCGCGCAGGCATCCTCTGGGCTGCTTCTGTCCGCAGCCTGAACCTGCACCACCTCCTGCAGACAGACTGACAGAGACATTCACCTCCCAGACCACTCTCGGGAGTCTCCGGGGGGTTTCATTCCATCCCAGGAGATTCCCGGACAGTCCGGGTGTGGGGGCGAATTTAATGTTGAAATGTAGAGTGGAATATCCAAACTTCACTGCAATTTACTGCCGTACAGGACATTGTATTTTATAAAGATCTGATGAGTTTAGTGCGGCATTCATGAAAGATGTTACATTTGAAACTTGATCAGCTGAACAAAACACCACGAATGTTTATAAGAATACGGTTGAGAATCTCTGTATGGCACGGTAACTGTAATACTGAAAGGAGTTATCCTCTGTCTCTCTGATACAGATTTATATCATGGGAGATACAGACTTTACCGCTCCAGCACAGATCACAGTGAACTTCACCTGGTTTGTTCTGGGAGTTATGGTCGTAGCTATTTCCATGCTGGGTGGACCTGGGCACCTCATCACCTTGAACCGCAGAAAGTAATAGCATCTGCAGACCGTTCTCAGCCCATCAATGTCAATGGGACCGACTTCGGGAATCGACTGGTGACCTCAGGGAAACCCTTCGATGGCAAGGATTTCAATGTGAGGATTGTCCCCGTTTTGTTTCAAGATGTCGGAGTTTACACATGTTATCTGGATTTAATTCCATTTCTCACCATTGATCTAATCACAGTGAAAGGTAGGAGTCAGAATGTTGCCACTGAGTTTACTGATGAACTTATTGTTTAAAATGTAAACAACCTGCTTGTTTCCACAGTCACAGCTGAACCGTCTGATGCAGTGACTGAGGGAGACACCGTTACGCTGAACTGCTCAGTGTCTCACGTCATTGGGTCAATGAGACTGGTTTAGATCAATGGCGATGGCAAAATTGTTGGAGAAAAGACACTGACCAGGAAAGAGAAATCACCGAGTCTGGTTATTCAGAAAGCTGAGAGAGGCAGAGGGAACTGGAGATGTGGTTTGTTTCATCAAGACCTGCCCCGGCTTTTTGTCCCGTACTATCTGGAGCCCCGTGGTAAGTGATAAGGGTTTGTTCTTCATACTTAGAGTCATGATTGAGTTTTGATGTCGCTTATTGATCCTGAAATTTGAGTGGAATATTTTCTTCCAGTTTGAGTGGTCTAACTCTGTTATGATCAATGAATTCTCAAATTTCAAATAACACTTCCAGAACCCCACTTCTCCCCCCACCCTTCATTATGCACGCATTTACCCCACCACCCAGTTATCCTATTCTCTTCCCTTCCTCTTTCAACTCATTTCCCACCCCTTCCAATTGCAGAGTTTTCCTTTTATGTTCTTGCTCCACTTCCACCCATATCCCTCCCTCTGTTACTGATCTGACTGTAGATCAGTCAGTATTAGTTGACCTGATCTATGTCATGTTTTACTGCATGCCGCTGTGTACTCAAACAGTTATCATATTATCTAGTCTGTTAGTCCAGCCTCTAGTTAGATTCGTTGCTGAGCTTGAGCTTACAACACCTAAGTATTTGAGCTCTGTGTGTTTACTATAACAAACAACGTCTTCTTATGTATGGATCCTGTTATTACACATGTTTAGACTGACAACCTTTTGTCTCCATTTCACCCCTCCATTTTGTCATTATCTCCATCCATCTACTCATCACCATTCCCCACCTGTATCCACCTATCACTCACCATGCTTTGTCTCATGCCTACTTCCCTTCCCCAGTTGTCACTCTCCCATTCCATCAGCCTGAGAATGCATCCTGACATGAAACGTCATCAATCCATTCCCTCCACAGATGCTGCCTGAGTTCACCTCCATTGAGTTTCTCCAGCACTTTGCGTTTGATCAACATTCCACAATCTGCAGTTTCTTGTGTCTCCATGGAGACCCACTGGTCAGCGTGGACAGATTGCTGCAGAGGGCCTGTTTCCATGCTGTTCCATGATGATGAATTATAACGTACAACTTAGTAAAGATTAATTCTCTGCAATATTGCTAATGACAAGGTCAGTGAAAAATTATTGTCCAACATTTACACAATTGTTCTCTTTTCCTACAGGAAGTGGACATTATATTTACTTTTTCCATCAGGAAGGCAACTTTGTATTGAAAGGACCAGACAGTCCTGGAAATGGCCCCATTGACTTGGAATGGAGGCCGCACTCAGGGCAACAAACCACAAAGCGCTTGGCCACTTTCCGCAGAGAAGATCAGCAGTGGGCCGTACAATGGAGTGATGAGTACAATCAAATACCAGGCATCTCCCAGAGGATGCTTGCGGACTGTGGTACCCTTAATCTGAGGATCAGGATGCCCACATTCAAACTTGCAGGACTGTTCACCTGGAATCAGATACAGCCCGCTGGGAAAATCCTGAGACAATGGGAACTATTTGGGATCAAAGGTAATAGAGTCATAATGTCACACAGCACTGAATCAGGCCCTTTGGCCCAATTCATCCATACTGACCAACTACCCATCCAAACATCCCATTTGCCCTCATTTGGCCCTTATCCCTTTAACCTTTTTTCCCATATACCTGTTTAAATGCCCTTTAAATGCTGTACCTGCATCAAACACTTCCTCTGCTCGATCTTTCCATAAAGTATGTTCATGTACCACACTTTTTGTCAAAAAACTGCCCCTAATATTAAGGGGTATATCAAATCTGCCCTCTCACCTTAAACATGTACTAACTAGTTTTTGATTCCCCAACCCTGGAAAAAAGACCATGTGCATCATAGATATGCCTCTCATGATTTTATTTACTCCCATATAACCTCTGTTAAAGACATCCAAGAAATATAATCAGTCTGAAGAAGGGTCTGGACCTGAAACGTCACCTATCTATGTTCTCTAGAGTTCAAAGGTCTTTTATTGTCACGTGTACCAATTAAGGGGCAGTGATATTCATATTACCAGACCTGCTGAATTACTCCTGCACTTTATGTCCTTTTATATATTAACCAGCACCTGCAGTTCTGTGTTTCTACTATACTAAACACATCCCTACCTGGAAGTGTTGATGTGGGAGACGAGGGGCGAGGGGGACAGGTGGTGACTACCAGGAAGTGTTGATGTGGGAGACGAGGGGGCGAGGGGGACAGGTGGTCACTGCCAGGATGTGTTGATGTGGGAGACGAGGGAAGCGAGGGGGACAGGGGGTCACTACCAGGAAGTGTTGATGTGGGAGACGAGGGGGTCGAGGGGGACAGGTGGTCACTACCAGGAAGTGTTGATGACATCAATGAGCACGGCAGCTCGACATTCAGCCGACTGTCTGTCTGCAGGAAAAAGACAATTCTGCCCACAGTAGTTCAGAAAGCTGTTGGTGAACTGAACCACATGTGTCTGTTTCCACAGTTGAGGCCGACTCACCGAGGCCAGTAATGTGCAGTGACATCACCCTCAGCTGTACCATCTCCAGACTCCCAGATACCACCAGTCTTCACTGGAAACCAAGAGGCTCATCTCAGCAGAACAGGAGGAACAACACTGATCAGATCCGTCTGAATAACGCCGTCTATCTGATGATCCAACACATTGGAGCAGGAAATCCCAATCTGTACACATGGGAAGAGCAGGAAAATGGCTCCATTGTTCTCACGGGAGACACCAATGTTGAAGTGGATCAGGGTGAGTCCAAAGCTGCTATGCAGCAGGTATTAAATAGTTCTTGATATCAAACTGTTCCACATGTTGTATAGTGAGCACTGACTCCACCCGTGGGCTTCCACACTGCAGGATGTGGACATTGCCTTTACCCTGGGACATGGTGTAAATATAAAATGGTGGCACTAAGATTGATGGAGCCACAGAGGAGAACCAAGAGATTCATTTCAGTTCACCTGCATGAATCAAAGAGAATAATATCCAGTGATGGAAATAACATCTAGTTTTCAGTGTATAATTGAAAAGGAAAATATGAACTAATTCAAGTATAAATGCAGAGGAAATATCAGAACCAGAATCAGAATCACATTTATTGGCCACGTAATCATACACAAGGAATTTGACAGTGCTTTGCTCGCATAAGGTA